>JAVTVY010018395.1:0-73126 GCA_036873755.1 Hanleya hanleyi
AAAAAAAGAATAGTTATGTGTCTATAGAAAAGTGTATATTATCTGTTGCAGAGGTTACTCGGGTAAACCATTTTGAAAGGAATCTCTCGAAAAGACAACAACGGTAATTGCAAGCGATGTGTTCAAGTTTTGGAAAGCTCGTCGAAAGCAGCAGAGAATAAATAAGTGTATTTACCTTCTGGTAATCCGCGTGCTAATGTTGCCAGTTCTATAAATCACCACGCGTGGTTTGTCGTCGGAGATACATAGCTGCAAGAGCGTTATGTTTGTTTATAGACGTGCAATAATCTTCAAAAGCGCGTTTCAAATGCTTCGTAAATAAACGACAGGACCGGAGGAGAAAATATTGAGCTAAGAGACTATGAAATGCGTGTACCATCACGTTCATAATATACGTTCATCATTATTTGAACGTGGCCGACCATATGTTATATTACCTGAGTTGGTGATGATTTATCTTTGATGATGATATCTAACGTTGCTGCTGTACTTTAGAAATACATGTAACTACCCCTAGCATGACCGAAGCAAAGCAGAGATGAACTATGCTGAAAACAGACAAATATCATGCATAATGATGAATTGGCAATCAAATTAACTGGAGAAAGAGGGTGCACTAAGTCAGTGAAATATTCCTCATGAGAACAAATCTACGCTGCGCTCTTCTTGGTCAGCAAAACAGCTTGACAAATACGTTGTTAGTTCATGTACTAGCTAAACTACGCCAAAGAACAGTTCGACAGCAAAGATGCAGGCGAAAATGGTCGTTTCATATTTCACTTCGTTGAATCACGAAGATTTCCGATGGTGAAGGTGTTGAGGCATTCGCGACTGCTCGGCCTATTCCGTCGAAGTCATGGTACCTCGCGCATTAATGGTGTAAGAATCCACCGCACGTCAGCCACATCACATGCTATAGGATGTGTTTCCGCTCACATAACCCTCGTTGTATTTCTCCCTTATCAGGGGATAATACAATGAAATGGATATTCCCTTGATTATACCCACAAAGAATCTTTTCTAGTTTGAGGTGTTTCTTCTGGTTTTTCTTCCTGAGCTGATCTCCATGGTAACAGAAGTCATACAGCTGACATGCGCTGTTAGATACTGTGCTTTCATAATGGATGCCAATATGGATTCCTAGCAGTGCGACACGAGGTGCCAATGCCCTACATTATCCGAGACCGTGGGTGTTTAGATACATCAGTTTGCTGTCAACAATGCACGTACATGAACACCCATCCTGTCAAGAAACAGAATCCAAGGTTCCCGAAAAAAGTACTCCGTTCTGTGGCAATTGATGGAGTACTCAAATGATTCATCGGAGTGGACAATTAACGGAGTCAACTCCGATGAACTATTTCAACAGAGTACTCCAATGTGTCAAAGGACTACTATGTTGGGGCATACCAGTCATACAGGAGTTTACTCCGTTCCTGTCAGAAAGGACTACTCCGCTACTTGTAATGGAGTATTTCCACATGTCTACAGAATTAATTCGTTATTCAAATATTTGTCGCATTTAAACAGAAACACTTCTCACAGGTTCTACAATGCCACCAGGATGTTACCGTGGCATTTCCATTGCTATGCAATCACAGTGAATCTTGTCTAAGCCAGCCACATCTGAGACCGATATGACAGTCAGGCGGTAACTGTTCCAGTTTGTTTGCACATTTGCAATTTTTTACCTGTGCTGGTTTGTACAGGGTTCGCCATATGTCCATGGATCATCACAGTCTAGCAATCAAGATAAATTCATCAAACATTTTATTTCAAATCTTTCTTATACTTAATAATATATCAAACTTGCATGATCAGTTTGTTATGCATTAAACGGAGTATGTACTCCTTAAAAATTTATCATGTGGACTAAATCGATTATCCACATAAAGCACCAAGTATGCACACACCCAATGCAAAATATCTACTGGCCGTCCAGTCACAAATTCACGTTACTGCTGAAGCAAAATCCATGCCTCAATTGGCTGTTGTTAAGATTCACACAGTCATGTGTTCCACACAAACACAGTCTTGCACAAGAACACCGCTTATAGTAATTCCATATGTTCCCATGTGAGGGTGCCATAATTGCATTTTCCTCACTGGTCAACCCACTAAATGTGGATTGGTGTTATCTTAGTTTCGTCTTTGTCATTCACTACACAGATTGCAAACTTCGAAAACGTAAAAATCGGCTGATTACAGTAGGTTTTCTCTGTATGTATTTCATTCATACACAAACACACTCCAAATGTTCAGTTTCTTTCAATGATACACTTCTGAAGATTCAAGTTCCTTCAGGTAAGTGATTGTGTAGGCATCTGATTCCCTTGAGCAAGTATCATTTGATGGGTGCACAAACCTGCAATGGATAAAAGCACAGCATAAAATGATATATACCAAACAAATACTGATTTGTCATATTTTACAGACAATTTATATTTCCCTGCATATCGTGGAAATTTGTAAATTGAGGAATATTATTAAGTCAACTTTATTACACTCAGGACCACCTGGGTGGTATGCGAGGATACATGATATACAGAGTGACAGATGGCTTGTAGTATAAATTCGACAACTAATCATAGTTTGTCTTGTATCAATGACAAACCTTTCTCAATAAATTTACATAGCTGTAATAGCTTACACGTATTATTTGATTGGAACAGTTGCTGTAGCTTGTACACACTCGGTTTCATATATACATTTATTGGTACAGTTTGCAAAAACGTTGATTTACTGGAGTATTTGCCCACCTTCCCGTCTCAATTGGTAAATAATGATTTGATGTTCGAAATTTTATAAATATAGTTCTGACTTTTGCAGGCAAGTTAATTAGGTAGTTTTCAAACGTGAATTCATTTTTGACAATTTCGTACCATTTCCCTTTGGATGAGGCTTTGATATCTCCATACCATTGTTGTATAAACTGGTCTTTCAAGCGTTGCTGCAATTGTTTCAATAGGTAATGTTTGTCACAGTTACCTTGATTTTCCCAAACGAAGTTAAAACCAGATTTTTCAAGGATTTGTCGAATACTTTTCAACCACATAGTTTCATGAGTACCTCTATTTCTATATGCTAATTGATATAATATATACGATATTTTTGTATTTTTACCATGCAACAAGTTAAACCAAAATGATACCATACGGGCTTTAACCTTAATGGACAAAGGCATAATTCCAAATTCCCCGTACACCATATAATTAGGCGTAGATCTTTTAACACGTAATACATTTTTCAGAAACTGCAGCTGTATCTTTTCGAGAAAGTGAAGGTTTGTATATCCCCAGATTTCACAGCCATAGAGAAGAATAGGTTCTATAATTTTCTCGAATAGTTTAATTTGACAGTCAATTGGTAATGATAAATTCTGTATTTTCCTTCAGAGGCCGAAAACAGCTCTAGAAGCTTGTGCAGCTAGTTGTTTTAGGGCCTTTGTGAAACTGCCGTTACTAGATAAGATAATGCCCAGGTAACAATATTCATACACAGTTTCTAAAGGCTTCTCATCTAACATAAACACTGGCTTGCGTCTAGATCTGCGTTTAGCGAAAACCATACATTTTGTTTTGCTAACATTTACACTTAGTTTCCAGGTTCGACAATACTGGGAAAAAGCATCTAGACATTGTTGGAGGGCTTCCTTTGACTCTGCTATAAGTACAGTGTCATCGGCATGGAGTAACAATAATAGTTTCATATATATATTAAGCTTTTCAGCAATGTCGTCGGTCAATGAGGAATATTATTACATATGTAACGGTGTGGGGGTGGGGGAGGGGAGGGTCGGTGAGTTTTCATTGCTAAAACTGCAAGAGTAAGAACTCTTTTGCATATGTAAGACTTGCAGTTATACTATCAACAGAAAAAAGTTGAATTGACTCTGCATATCATTATTGTGTATGCCACAATGATTCCACATTGTGATATGGATATGCAATCATATTTTGTATGATGTTTTTTTCACAAATTGATGAGTAATGTGAATGCATAAATTTTTTTTGAAACGCAGAATGGATTGTCCACAATACTTAAATGTGCCCCCCCCCCACCACTCTCCTTCTACTGGGCATGTCTACACAAAACGTACACACGTACATGTACACAGCTTTAACAGAGTGATGCAGAAGTTAAACATGCCGTGCTGATATCAACATTGGCTCTTCTTTAGCTTAGACTGTACGACTCTCTGTTAAATCAAGATATTAACAGACAGTGTCTGCGTACTGTTCCAGTTGTCTCCCCTTCAGTGATTGGTCATGCGACCCCGTCATTTTTTTAAACTAAAACGAGTATTCTCATTGGATCACTATTTATAGGAGCCACCCCAATCTTCATACACAACCACGTAACTGTCTCAGTTGACCAATGACATAGCGCGGCCTCGTTTTCAACTACAAAATCTGGCGTCAAACTGGGGAAATGTTGTTGCTGCATCAGCCAGACATTGGCCCTTCGCAGAAGGGTCCAATGCTATAGGCTATCCTTTAGCTTGGCATGCTCTGTGCAATATATCATCTCACAGGACTGCATCCACAGCACCTTCAAATTCACCTATAATGAGAGAAAGTCGTATTAATAATGATGCATTCGAGAAGTCCACGCCTCGCCACAGGCAGCTGTTTTTTTTACGTATTTGGTGACAATATTCATTTCATAGAACATACGAAAGTTTCAGAATTTATCAGCGGACTGAAACAAGTATATTCACCAAAAGAAACTTTCGGCAATGTTAAAGCATATGAATATTGCCCCTCAGTTAGCGACGGGAGGGGAAGGTTGAACAGTCATTCTTTTGTTTTTGCTCAAGGTGGACTTCCCCAATGGTTAACTAATTATCATTAATAACGTCATCATCAATGTGGGACATTCCAATTCACGGGTCTGCATATGTTAATGTTATAGGCTATGCCAAGGCCCTGTAAATAGTGACGAACCACGGATATGAAAGATAAAAATTAGCTGATATCAGATGTAATCTTTGTACACGTTCGTCTGTCGAAGATAGCGGATGGTCTGGGTGAGGAAGCTAATGGCTACAAATCGACTTACTCGAAAACGTTTCATTGTCCACCATAGAGATGCCGTTCCCTATTGAATCCAGTAAACTCACACAATCGTGATTAAAGTGACGTACAGTCCCTATCTTTGTGTGGCTTAAAATGAAATGAGAAAAATATGTCTTGACCAATTTGTTGAAAATTTAGTTTCTTCAATTTTTAGCAGCAGACAAAATGTTCTTCAATACATCGTTATTTGTGTTGTTGAACATAATTGTCTTCCTATTAAACGTGCTTTCCAAAAAGAAATGCAAACTGTAATTTCTCAAGTGATAGTTTGTAAGAAAATGTCTAGAAGATATTTTTCTGTGTTATCGAAATCTCTCTTCATGTTACTGGATTCACGATTCAAGATTATCGATACAAACGTCTAGTCCGCCATTCAATATTCAGCGCTTGCCTGTTAAAGAAAATCCTCGTCCATAATCCAAAGACGTAATTCAAATGACGGCGTCGGCACCAATTAAAAAAAAACAATCACAGCATACATAAATATAACCTAGTTTCCTGGAATAAAAGCGTCTAGTCCGGCATTCGATATCCAGCCGACGTCAATTAAAGAATTTCCGCGTCCACGCTTTGATTGTGACTGTTCATATGAACAATAAGAGGATCTTGAAATAAATACATACGGACCCTGTGGTTAAGCGGAATTAGACACAAGTTACGAAACGTACCGCCATAGATCTTGCACGCTGCGCTCGTATTTTGCTATCAGCAAGCGATATGTATTGCCAAATTTAGAAGACAGACGCGCTCAACAGTTTTCAATGATGTCGTCAGGACACCATGATGTTCTAAAAATATCATATCCGCCGTATAGCTGATCAGTGTTTTTTTTTTCAAGATCAGGTTTTCGATGTAGTTGACTTTCTGATTAACATTGCACAATTAACCCCTAACATCAACAAACATACACATTGCCATCAATCATATCAATACGTTAGTGTGTTCATTCATAAATATAGCCGATTATCTCATATATCACTCTCATGTGTAAATATCAGCACGAATAACACCTGCAATTAATCCATTGAAATGACAATGGTGTGCCTAATGGTTGGAAACTCGCCCAAAGCAGCAGTGAATAAATACGTGTATTAGTCTGTTAATATGTCCGTGATAATGTTACTCAGCCAGTAAATATCAAAGCCTGTTTGTCGTCAGTTTGACAAAGCTATATAAGACCGCTATGTTTATTTAGACGTGATAGAACTTCCATTACAACCTCGTTTCGAGTACTTCGCAAATACCGACAGCACAGTCTAGTGGAAGAAAGTTTTCTATGTACTTAGATAAGACAGTATTAAATGCATTGTACCATCCTGGTCATAATATATGAAAGTATTATATCACAAGGTGATATGTTGTAATGTTGTATCTGGCCATAGCTGGCTTGATAACTGGGAATGATGGAGCACGCCTAATGTTGCCGATGCATTGTACCTAAACCCTCCAGGTGAGCTACACCTACCCGAACTATGCTGAAACTAGGACAATAGCATGAAAACAAGAATTTATTGGACACGAGAGCTCCAGGAAAGTGCTCTTTTCACATCAAAACTTATGTACGCTAAGCGCTTCTCAGCGACTAAATTTTCCTACGTTGTTAGTGAATATACCAGTCTTAGACAAGCTGAACATCTAGACAGCGAAACTTCAGAAGGGAATGATATTTTCATTGCCGGATTACAGAGACTTTGGAACGTGTTCGAACTTATGTGCAAGTTCCTTGTGAACAATATTCAACTTATATGTAAAGAAACAGAATCCGTGATTTAAGAAATATACAGGTGCGTATATCTGAAGTGTAATAATCGACGTCTTTCTGATCTTACAGACGAGATTGTATCCGTTCATCAACAGACGATTCGATCTTTTCATGGAAACACGATTGAAAATGTCAAATGAGAATGTAAAACCTGCATGTGAATATTCACACGAGGAAGAATTATTCGCCATTTGTCACGAAATTTGCTGACCATGTCAGACGCGGATCACAAGGAAGAGTATGTAGACAATGACTCGTACGAGATTAATTTCGTGAACAATTTTAGCAGGTACAATGGCTGTTGACGTTGCTACTGTTGTAACAACAGTAGCAACGTCAACAGCCATTTATCAGACATTTTCATCGGCCTGAACATTTTTATTTATATCGTGACTAATATTGGCATAATTGGGAATTTGTTTCTTATCCTGACTATTTTACGACTTAAAAGTCTGCGAATGTCTCCTACATATATAATATTGTTAAGTCTGGCGTCTGCAGATGCAAGTGTATGTTCCAGTTGGTATTTCGTCTATATGCCCGAAATGCCGGATGCAATATATCAACTGTGCTTCGTCATCATAATTTCGACGGTCAGACTCAGTGCTTGCCATTTGGCTCTGTTTTCTTTGGTACGTTATCTGACTCTTCTAAAGCCTTTCTTTACCAGACGTCATTTGACAGCCAAGAAGGTGGCGTGGTTATGTGTTATTCTATGGCTTGTATTGTTTGCGTACAATTCAACGGTCGTGTTATTGCCAGGACTGGGTACGACCAAGTGTGTAATCAAGGAGAGCAGCAGAGTCTTCATCCTCGTGAATTTCATTCTCTGTTTTTTTATCCCATTGATTGTCATGGTTATCTTCCATGGAATGAAAGTCTATAAGCTTAGCAAGACATTAGTCAACTCCGAGAACGAAACTTCGAGAAAAACTGTTTCTGGACGAGCTGTGTTGGCAATGACTTTAATCTTTGTTCTGCTCGTGACATCCTGGGAGATAGTTGCGATTATCGTCTGTACATTTCAGGTCCAAATATCACAGTCTGATTCAGCCATGATTGTGCTTATCGCTTTCGATTTGATTTTCCTTAATAGTGCCATCAACCCCTTCTTGTATTTCTTCATGTCACCAACTGTAAGAAAAAAAGCGTTTTCGTTCTCTTCAAAGCCGAGTCTACCTGTGAATTGTTTACCAATGGATGTTTTTCACACACCAAACACTAATGAATCACGGAGATGAAACGGCAACATATAGCTTAAAAGAAACGTGTTTGCAGACAAAACAAGAAATATCTTCAAAAATGATGGGCAATGGAGAATCTGCAATATGCTTTTACTCTGCATATAATAAGTATTCTTCGAAGTATTTAATTGTGCATGAATAACTGGCACAACAGATTTTGCAGGTGTAACCATTTGTAACTACTTGCCATCCGGCATTGTTTGTTCCTCGACGTGTAATCATTGAGTAACGTGTGTCACTATCAACAATGATAGCGTTGCACTTGTATCTATCGAGGTGATACTCGGTTCTCATGTGATAAGCTCTAAATTGGGAGCATCTATATAACACGTTACATACTAAATAGGAAGGGAATGAGGACACTGTGAATGGGGATATATGATAAGGAGTAATTTACTTTATGTAATTCCATTGGATGAAATTCGGTTGTTGTCAGTCAGTTACATGAAGTAGCGTCGATTGGTTTCGTAACTCTCCGCATTTCGGTTGTCATCATCATATACGAGGATACACAGAGGAAGGCCGAAGAAAAGCCCAAAGAACGGAAGGTTGTCTTGAAAAAGTGAGTGTATACGACTCCGTCGAAAGAGCTAATCTGAAATCCGTTGTCCAGTTGAAAACAGCTTTCTTCGAAAATGCGCAGATTTGTGACCAATTCCAAGTGCCAATTTGACTTGGTGGATGGGTATAACTACTCTGCTATTTGAGTATATTAGGTGTGAAGAAATATGAAAACTAATTGCCGGTAACCTCACAGATATGACTGGTAACCTCACAGATATGACCCTGGTAACCTCACAGATATGACTCTGGTAACCTCACAGATATGACCCTGGTAACCTCACAGATATGACTCTGGTAACCTCACAGATATGACTCTGGTAACCTCACAGATATGACTCTGGTAACCTCACAGATATGACTCTGGTAGCCTCACATATATGACTCTGGTAACCTCACAGATATGACTCTGGTAACCCCACAGAGATGACTCTGGTAATCTCACAGATATGACTCTGGTAACCAGACAGATATGACTCTGGTAACCTCACAGATATGACTCTGGTAACCTCACAGATATGACTCTGGTAACCTCACAGATATGACTCTGGTAACCCCACAGATATGACTCTGGTAACCTCACAGATATAATTCTGGTGACCTCACAGATATGACTCTGGTAACCCCACAGATATGACTCTGGTAACCTCACAGATATAACTCTGGTAACCTCACAGATATGACTCTGGTAACCCCACAGATATGACTCTGGTAACCCCACAGATATGACTGGTAATCTCACAGATATGACTCTGGTAACCTCACAGATATGACTCTGGTAACCTCACAGATATGACTCTGGTAACCCCACAGATATGACTCTGGTAATCTCACAGATATGACTCTGGTAACCTCACAGATATGACTCTGGCAACCTCACAGATATGACTCTGGTAACCTCACAGATATGACTCTGGTAACCTCACAGATATGACTCTGGTAACCTCACAAATATGACTCGGGTAACCTCACATATATGACTCTGGTAACCTCACAGATATGACTCTGGATATATGTAGATTAGTCCTCCTGATTAAATACTATTGAATAAATAAAGTAATATTGATCTTTGGATATAACCTGTATTCAATTTACGTCATCAATTGAATACAAGTTCCAGAGACCAATCTTACGTCATTTACTTTATGACACTGGATATTACCGTACTAGCTAATGCAACACGAGCGCATCTCAAAATCAGATGATTTATTGCGTTATCGACATCATATGTTTTATAACTAACAATGAAACTAACAATAATATGTAATATGTAATACGATTTTGAATGTTCGGTTAAATGTGTTTTGCCCCAGAATCCAGGATTCTCTACTCTCTAAAAAAAATTGAGTGAAATTTCACTCAAGTAAGAGTGGAAATTGATCTCACTCAATACTTGAGTGAGATTTTCACTCAACTTGAGTTACTTTTCACTCAACTTGAGTTAAATGCACTCAACTTGAGTGACATTCACTCAAGTATAAGAGTAGAAATTGATCCCATTCAAGTTGAGTGAAGTGGAGTGGTTTTAACTCAAGTTGAGTGAAAAGTAACTCAAGTTGAGTGAAAAGTAACTCAAGTTTGAATGAACAGGTCCATTTCACTCAAACTTGAGTGGAACAGTTCACTCAAGTTTTTATAGAGAGTACATTGCCTATATATGTGCTAATTCAAATGTATCAAATGTGATCCAGTATTCACATTGTCGAGTCAAGCAGCTGATCATAGCAGCTCTTATTTTAAGTGATCTGAAGAAAATATGTTTGTTGTGTTATTTGTACTTTGAAAACAATAATAACGGGATATTTACCTTGATGACGCACACATGGAGGCAAGAAATCACCGACCAAGGAGAAGTCAAAATCACTTAATTGGAGAGCAGCCCTGCGGTTGGTCAATACTCAAAATAAGGAAACGGGGGTATTGGTCATAGATCTAAATAAGCGATATGTCAGAAGAAAGACCCCATTTATTTCTGTTTTAATCAGATTGCGTTCCGTATTACTTCGTTTTATGTAGCTGCTTCCTTTACAATGCATTGACTAACCTAATAAAATAATTTTCAGCGAAAATAAGTTCTTTTCTCTTCTCTCAGCGATACGGCAGCTGAAGGTTTTGTTATCGTTAAGATGTTCGATTAGTTTCTTTTAACTTTGAAGGAATATCGTGTTGTTACAGTTTTATGACGAATCTAAATTCATATCCCCGATATTTCATCTAAATGATGAACGAAAATGACCGGCGGCGGAAAACAGGCATGGATTCGGCTCTTTGGCCATAAATAGTTGTAAAATCTGCAACAAAATGTGTATATTTTCTGATTGAGCACACTTGTATCGTGATTTCAGGAGACAAGTGAAGAATTGAACTTGAAAACGAAAGTTGCACAATCCTCCTTAAGCCAACTTTCCTGGAAACAAATCCACCCCGGAGATTCAGTTCTCCATCCCTTGTGTGCTTTGGCATGACATTCCATCCCGTGGAGCATGTTTTCCATCCTGTGGAGCAAAACATGGTCGAAAGTACACGTTTTTCGGCCTCTCCGGACAGAGTGCAAGATACCGATGAACGAGGGCGGAGGTAGGTTGATAATCATGTAGCCTATCAGGGGCCTATTTAATCATAGAGAAGTTGTGATCACAATTCCCTCTCTGTCAAGATCCCGTTTTCCGTAAATAAGCTACACAGTTAGAGCTGTTGTGGGTATTTTGACAGAAAAGCCCGCATTATACCTCCGATTGGAGTCATTTTCATCACATGGTCCGTCCGTTTTCAATGAAATATACTGCCAATGTTACTAGCATACATATCTGTTGTTGTGAAGTCAGTTAAACTGACTGAGAACCGCTGATGAACTCAGCTGAACTAATTGTATTGCGGTAGTCCATAAAACGGAGCACGACAAGCCATCCCTTGGAGCAAGAAAAACTTGAAAGAATTGATTTCATTGCTATTGCGATTCCTGAATTTCGATATTGAAGAATTGAAAACGAAATGACTTCAGCATTTCATCCACTAGCATGACTGTCCGGTTATTGGACACTTTTTATGAATAAGAGTCTGCAGGTCGGCCATGCAACCACGTATGGCCAAGAAAGTAACACAGAATTAAAGACTACATTTTTAGTCATAAATCGTCATAAAAAAAATATTGAAGAAAAATTACGAAGAGAGACTGGGATTAGTTGAAACGCAGAGACCATTCACGGTATGAAAATGCAAGTTTGCTCCCAGTTATTGGACACTTTTTCAGTGATTAATTTATTTGAAACTAATCAACTTACTGTCAAATTTATATACTAATGCCATTTAGAAAGTAGGTAACATTTATATCCAATTATTTTTAGGATGTCACTTTCTTGATAAAGCACAAATACTAGTGCTAGATGGGTCAGTCCCGTGCGAGACTCGAACCCATCTCGCACGGGACTGACCCATCTAGCACTAGTATTTGTGCTTTATCAAGAAAGTGACATCCTAAAAATAATTGGATATAAATATTACTGTCAAATTGTTTGTCCCACAGTCTTTAGTAAACCTCCAAGAATATTTAAACATGAATCAGCACTGTAGTCGGCAAATGAGTTTTGGAATGAGCATCGAAGATTCAACCGGTCTCAACTTTGCAGTTTTTGGGAGTGCCCATTATCCTTGGGTGTCAATCAGCGCTATTGCCAGTGTGAGCCACATGTCATGCTATCGTAAACTGGCTGCTCCCGGGAATTGGTCTATTTTTAGACGGAGTGGTGGCGAGATATATACATCGTCTGCCAAACGCCGGTCGCGTTGCACACTGAGATTCAAAATGAAAATTCCCACTGAAGTTGCCGAAACTCATTCAGCTGTCAAATGTTGGAGCGCGAACTATGTCCTTCGCAACAGTGTTTCGCCGTGCGCTAACGGGGGACAACTGCGCTCAGGATGGTGGACTATTGCCTTGAGACCGTGCGCTATCGCCTCGAGACCATGCGCTATTACCTCGAGATCGTGTGACATCGCCTCTAGACAGTTGGCTACTGTAGAACATGTAATAATTCCTGTCCTATACATGTAATATGGGGAATTACAGAATATCATACGACCAATCAGGATGAACAATTACGGTATCAGGTTTTATAATAAATGTTATGACTGTTGAAATAGTGTTGGAAATTTAATATTCTGGGTTGGGAGCACACCTATTCTTTCTTGATTTCACTTTTTTTTTTAATAAAAAAAGAGCATAAAATGAAATAAAAACCGAGTCACTGCACCACTGTTTTAAGGGTGTTCACCAAAATCAGAATACTTTTGTTCTTCACCTAATACTGTCACGGAACAAATAACGGATTTATTAAAGCTTCATTTTTTCTATTATAAATTCAACAATATAACCATTTGTAATGTTTCGTCGGTAAAGGACACCGTTCACTTGCTTGACCAGCACGTTTCGACATTTGTGATGCAGCGTATTTCACAAATTTAGAAGAATTTATCTGTTTTTCTTGCTCCAAGGGATGGCTTGTCGTGCACCGTGGTATGGACTACCACAACACAATTAGTTCATCTGAGTTCGTCAACGGTTCTCTAGTCAGTTTAACTGACTTTACAACAACATATGTGTATACTAGTAACCTTGGCGGTATATTTCATTGAAAACGGACGGACCATGTGATAAAAATGACTCCAATCGTGGATATAATGCGAGCTTGCCTGTCAAAATACCACAACAGCTCTAAGTGTGTAGCTTATTTACGGAAAACGGGACTTTGACAGAGAGGGAATTGTGATCACATCGCTTCTATGATAAAATAGGTCCCTGATAGGCAAGATGATTATCCACCTACCTCCGCCACCGTTCATCGGTATCTTGCACTTTGTCTGGAGATGCCGCAAAAGTGTACTGTTTTGCTCCACAGGATGGAAAACATGCTCCACGGGATGGAATGTCATGCCAAAGCACACAAGGGATGGAGAACTGAATCTCCGGGGTGAAATCCATAAAATGTACGAAAATGTGCCAATTCCGACTCACTACTCAGAGAAAACGTGATGCATCCAACGGGCATTTGAAAAGGTGAAAAAAACAGGGGGTCGACGTGCTAGTTTTTTTGTAAAGTTTTATCTCTATAAAGGAATAATCATGTTCGCGCCCCGAAAGAGTGCGGATTTGGCCTGCCAAATATTATTTCCCGGAACGATCAACCCTGTAGCGGCGCGAAGGCCCAATCAATTAGGAATTGTGATATGCCTGTAAGGAGGAATAATCACGTACAACTGGGTGGTATAAAAGATATCAGTTAGTAAAAAGGGAAGAATTATTATGCTGTCAAATACGAGCGACCTTTGTTGTTGTGAAATTACGACATTACTTTGTACGAAACCGTGGCTAGTGTGGACGGTACCCTGACAACAGAAGAATACAGTTTGAATAAATAAACATAACGAACAGACTAAAACATGTCACAAATCACATCCTATTCATAGACGCGAGTGTTCTAGAAAGTTGCTCCTTTCACACGGAAACACATGTACGTTACGCACTTCTCTGTGACCATATCAGCCTGTCATACGTTGTTAGTGGATATACCAGTCATAATCAAGCTGAGCTGAGCTGAACAGCTAGACAGCGAATCTGCAATTTTGAATGATAGTGTCATTGCTGAATTACCGTTCACTGTGAACAATTTTTAGGCTTTTAAGAAACAGAATCCGAAAGTTAAGGAATATACCGGTGACTATATTTGGAGTGTAATAATCGACGTCATCCCGATCAAGGTGAGCTGAGCTGAGCTGAACAGCTAGACAGCTGACAGTTAATTACCGGTACCCTCACAAATATGACACTGGATATATGTAGGCTAGTCACACCGGTAAATTACTGTACAATAAATAAGGAAAGATTGATCCCTGGATATGACCAGTATTCAATTTACGTCATCAACACGTCATCTATTTACGTCAATTTGCGTCATCAACACTTCATCAATTGAATAAAAGTTATTTATTCTATGACACTGTATAGTACCTGACTACTGAAAAAATTAGATACAGTAGACATGATCAGCACAGGTCTTCTCTCGTCTTAACTACTCTATCTATCTAGCCGTATGAACCCATGTACATGTACTTCAAGATCCTCATGGTACTCATATGAACAGTCACAATCAAGGCGTGACTGAGATACATCATTCTTTAGATGTTATGGATTAAGAATACTGATCAGCGATACGGATTTGATATTTCTGGAACATCATGATGTCTTGCCGCATCATTTGAAAACTGTTGACCACTTCTCTCTTGCAGGAAACAAGCCTATGTTTATGTATACTATGATTGCCTTTTTGAATTTGGTGCTAATACTGTTATATGGAATACGGAATAGATCTTTGGATTATGAACGCGGATATTCTCTAATGAACGACGGCTGAATTATGAATGACGGACCACACGCTTGTAATTTGAGGCCAAAAATCAAGATCTCTATGATTATACATCTAGAGAGTTCAAGGTTCCGGCGCTTTCCGACTTCCTTTCGCCTGGCGTTGATGTGTCCTGTTCGTGCCTTGGCTCTGCATTTACGTCGTACCATGGAGTACCATGACGACTGTTTATGCCTTTTGGTCCTCGACGCCCACAGAAAATATCTAAGAATACTAACTCCTCGTGGCTTTCCCAAACAATTAGGTTGTCCTATGATGGAGCATCGCAGAGACAGACGGCATTTGTAAAGGTATCTGGTCATGAAGTCCGGGCGTTATCGGCGTCCTGGCCTCTATGGACTAAAAGATCAGTGTCAGACATTATGAAAGCTTGTTTCTGACACTCTAACACAACATTTGCGTCTTTCTACTTGCGGTACTTGACGCTAGTCCATGATTATCTTTATTCTTTGGGGCCTGTGGTGACAGCATAACGCATTACTGGAGACCGGGCACCATCTAGATACCAGCAGCACCTGGTGTTTTAGAACTTGTTTTAATTGAAGGCGAGTTCTTTACGTTTCTCCTTTGTCGTACGCAATAAAGTGGGGGATGCGTATCGGACTAACCGTTAGCCTTCAGCAACGGGGAGCCGTCAACCTGATGGGTATACGGCTTTATAGTTACCACTGAGGTATTCCTGTTCTAATCTTATCCGAGTATTTACCTTTCCAGGGTTATCAAGAAGCCATTATCTTCTTGTGTATATGGGCAGCTTGGTTCCCATGCTGATCACCTGTCTCTCTGCTCATGCCTTATTTTCTTTTCTCGCCTTATTACCCACCATCCTGACGTGGTATTCTACTCAGTGGTCCGTGAAGGTTAGTCCTACAGCGTAAAAATTATTTAAAAAAAGAAATACTAATAATTTTTACATTTCTAAGCTGAAACCAGTGGTGGACCCACCCGTACTCCTCGTTTAGCTGTATTTACGGCTTATGACGTACAGTACCGACCAGATTAAAGGTTCTACCTAACGCATTAGGGATTAAGTCCGAGCACGTTACGATTCACAGGATGCCCGTTAGTAACCTGCTAAAAGGTATGGAAATGTCCATAGGGGAAATGTCCGCTGGGGGAAAATGCCCGCTGGGGGAAATGCCCGCTGGGGGAAATGTCCATAGGGGAAATGTCCGCTAGGGGAAATGTCCATGGGGGAAATGTCCGCTGGGAGAAATGTCCACTGGGGGAAATGTCCACTGGGGGAAATGTCCACTGGTTGAAATGTCCACTGGGGGAAATGTCCATGGGAGAAATGTCCGCTGGGGGAAATGCCCACTGGGGGAAATGTCCATGGGAGAAATGTCCGCTGGGGGATATGCCCATTGGAGGAAATGCCCACTGGGGGAAATGTCCATGGGGGAAATGTCCATGGTGGAAATGTCCGCTGGGGGAAATGTCCACTGCGATAAATGTCCTGGATTCATACAGTATATATGCACTTGTATATGAACCTAACCTTATCAATCCAAGAATATATTTTGGTGTGCGATTTATTTTCTGAAAATAAATGGACGAAAATTGATAAGGGCGCTCGTTACCGTATATTTGGTAGCAATATACGGCATATGTGTATGGTTTGTAGTTTCTCATACTTAACCTCCTACCTACTTCCTCTAACCAATGTACTACGCTTTTTGTTTTTTGTGGGTTCAGTCATAATATTATGTTGTAACTGATAAGTTGATTAATTCGTAATCCCATGATAAGTCTTCCACGAACAGCACGTAATATTAGGGTGGGAGAAAATGTCGCCTGGGGAAAATGTCGTGTGGGGATACTGTCGTGGGGGAAAATGTCGGTGGGGAAAATGTCGCTGGAGAAACTGTCGTTTGGGGATAATGTCATGGACTCCCAGCCCACAACTATTTTCACTGGGGAATATCGGAGAAATACATGTAAAGGAGAATTTTAACAAATGTGGTACAAACAATTTGGCACGAAACAATTATTTAAAAAACGAAAGATTTCTTTTTCCGGTAATTCTTATATTTCATGAAGAAAAAATATTTTGATTCGAAACAGTAATAATCAGAGAAATAAATAGGAAAAAAATTAGCATTTTTTGTTTTTGCCAATCACGACGCTCGACACAAGCTGCAGGCATGATGCGCTCTAGTCCCCTTTCTCTCAGAGTGCCGATACTAATTTTTACTGGAATACTTATTCGAGTAATGGCGGCTCGTTTGGAATATGTTTTCCTTCTCTCGAGTGGAAACTACATGTTTGGTGATTATGTCGGCGGGCATGTGATTTGTTTTTGTAGCATTGTTTTATACCACTGATCATTTCACACCTACGCCGCATTCTGGAGGGACTGCTGGTGGGTTCTCTCTTTCATGTATTCCCTAAAATATGTTAGAGTACTTCTGGGTAAACACCATTATGCTTATAGTGATAAGACCTGGCGCTATGTCCATTACTTTGCTGATATTTCCTTCTTTACCCTACCTGGCCTGGTTGGGGGGGGGGGGGCGTAAAGTGCTCCCCTAGTGAACTTTTCTCTGCTGCTCCGAAACGACAAAACCGAGGAGGCTGAAACTTGGTGACTTTAAAGCTTATCTTATTGGGTTCATTTTGAGCCTATTTTCATATACCCTCGGGCAGAGGATCATGGGTAAATTTAAAATGGCATCCATGTGGTATCCGTGAAAGTCGTGTTTTTCAATATTTTCTCTCAATTTCTTCACATTTTCCTTGCCTAAAAGGCCTTGAAAGTATTTTATTTATGCAAAACTAATTATTCTAGATTTTATTTGATTTTTTTCGATAGAAAAATCGGAAAAATGAAAATTTCGAAAATCGACCCTAAAAAGGTCGAAAAATGGCTTCCGGGAAGATGACGTCACTGTGACGTCATCATGGCGGCCATCTTGGATTTTTTTACATTTCCCTGTAGGGCTTGAACCCAAGATACTGTGTGGTATGTTTCAGTGCTCTAGCCTTAGTGGTAGAGAAAATATATAGGGAGAGCACTTTCCGCCCCCCCCAGGCTGTGATACACCCCAAATCGCCCAGGCCAGGTACATGTAGGGTTAAGATCATGGTGTTCAGCAGAGCAAACATATCGAATCAACTTTATCTTGAATGACTGGAGTGGTAGCTCTAACTGTACTTCCATGTTTAATTTTTTGGTATCGGTGTATATAAACTTTTTTGCACCTACTTGTAACAGAGCAGATCAAATGCTGCCATTTTGGGATCCGGACAAAACCCCCAGCGGACAAAACCCCCTAGGACAAAACACCCACGGACAAAACCCCCAAAATTGAAAAGTCGGATAAAACCCCCATCTCACCCAAAAATAGCTATTTTAGACAGAATTTTTACATTTTTAATATAGAAATTCATAAATTTCTATTCCCTAAGATCCTTGTCATTTTTTTGTGTATTTCAGCTATAAGGATTATAATGACTGGTGTACACTAAACAATTACTACACAAGGAGTGGACCATTAATCTTCACTCCTCTATTGACCAAAGCCATGATCCTAACAATTTTCAAGTTGAGGCAGCAAAGGTTCGCAAGGTCGTACGACATCCAGCAGTTGCCAACCGGGGAAATCCAGGACAGATCATTGTTGACCAAATGACTGCCGGTGGGAGACTTGCACTTGGTCAGATAGATTTCATGAAAAGGACCATTCGAAGGCAACGAAAATGATCATTCCAATGCCATCGTCCCTCCAGGAGTTGAGAATTGAAGACGCATGGACAACGACAGGAGGAGATGACCAAGGTCTTTTCCTGTTCTACGACAACGGCGTGCAGTCCAGAAAACGTATCATCCTGTTTGGTACAGAAGATGGTCTGCGTCATCTGTCAAGTTCCGACAATTGATACATGGATGGCACCTTTGACACAGCACCATCTCTTTTTTGCAACTTTACGTCATCCGATTAAGAGATTAATAAATATGTTATAACATCATATAACTTTTGTCTTGAGATCTTATCATTTACCATGTTATTTCTTTTATTCCTAAAATAGGATAGGAAATAATGGGGGTTTAGTCCAGTGGGGGTATGTCCGGTGGGGGTTATGTCCGGTTGGGGTTTTGTCCTGGGGGTTTTGTCCGTGGGGGTTTGTCCTACACCCTGCCATTTTATAGTGGTGTCCCACTGAAATATCATGCCGTAGGCAGACATGACGCCCCACCCAATCACATTATACTGACACCGAGCGAACCAGTCCTTGTCTATCCTCTAAATGCTGAGCGTAAGCGAAAATGCAACAAGTTCCATTTTTTTCAAGTCTTCGGTATGACCCGGCCTGGGATTGATCCCCGTACGAGACCAACGCTCTAACCATTAGGCCATCGCATAGACCAGTGACAAGCTCTGGCTCACACGCATATATTTCTTCTGATAAAGTGAAGTTTTTATCATATCGTGCACGTATCATTTCTTTCCCATAATTCACGTTAATTATAAATCCTGATATCGTTATTCACAAAATAGAGAATATGTTGGGATCCAACGTGCATAAATCGCAGTGACGTCACCAGTCGCTCAACATGAATGTGTTACAATCATTGGGCCGTTATGGTGAACCGCGCCCGGGATGTTTCAGTTTGGTCTGCTAATGTACATGTACTAGAAATTCTCCCGGGGCTTCATCCAACTGGTTGATTAAAGATAGACATGCCCCACAGAGCACAAGGCAATGAGAATTAAAAATTACCTCACAAGCACCCCCCCCCCCCCCCCCCCCACCCCTTGTACACGGGTAAATGTGATAAACGCCATAAATATGGAACGAGATGTACTGAGCGCTGATTTATGGTATAGCTTTTATCAAAACTCAATTATTGGATTATTTGTCAGAAAATGATGGGATTTTCCCATATAATACTCTTTAAAACCCGTGCAAGATGACGAGCTCGTTATCCCATAAACGGGGTGAGCGAACATAAAGACGACTGGCTAATCACGACGATCGACACAAGATGCAGGCATGATGCGCTCTAGTCTCGTTTCTCTCAGAGTGTCGTTAATAATTTTTACTGGAATACTTATTCGAGTAATGGCGGCTCGTTTGGAATATGTTTTCCTTCTCTCGAAGGAACGCTCTTAATCCCGCTTAAAAGTAAAAATTTGCGAATGCGTTCTCCATATCATATCAGTCTATGTAATTCATATCCTCTCTTGTTCTTTGCTCGAAGTTTTGCGCATATGCACTGAAATTATCATATTCACACATGTTCGCGTGCCTTCCGACAAGTGAGTGAGTTATCCCTCGACGACACTTTCCCCAGCGACAGTTTCTCCACCGACATTTTCCCTCACGACAGTATGAGGTTTCTCCCATCCTAATATCACGTGTTGTAATAATTCGATCTGTCGACAATCACAGTCGCGGTCATTTCCCCACCTTAATTTTTTTTAAGTTTGCACGTAGCATTCTCCCAATGTCAAAGTTTGTAACCGCCAATCGGTCGGTAAACAGAGCTTACAATATATATCTCAAGTGTTTATTTGAAACTGAAGTGCTTCGTTGTCAATGAACGGGATACAGGATGTGCGTGTACGTGGCACGTCTCAAGTATTTTGTTTTGAGCTTCTCGAGTGTTCGGTTTACGATGCAGCTGTTTGACGTATGACAGATGTGGGCGTAATGACATTATTTCTTAAGTGTTATGTTTACTCGATTATGACGATTTCACCATAGGCAATCATTATTCAGCTCACAGCTTTACAGATCACAGATCTTCACATAGTAGTATCACAGACCTTCGTGTTGTTACAGACCTACCAGAGAGAAGACAAGGTAAATGTTTAAATGTATTTATTAAGAATGTATTTAACTTTAAATAACTTACACTGTATTAGTCCGTGATTAAAACTGTTATCAACACGATTCAATGTCATAGCCAGGAATGAAAACGATAAAGTGTTAGGTCCAGGAGCAGCCGACTTTTTATACGCCCGCCAAAAGGCGGACGTATTATGTGATGGCGGTTTCCGTCCGTCTGTCCATCTGTCCGTCTCTCGTGTCCGGTCTGTATCTGGGACAGTTTTCTATCTACAGTTCTAATTTTTGGTGAGTGGATGCCCTATCAATGTCTTGCATATCAAATGTAGGTCGAGGTCCGAGGTCAAAAGGTCAGTGTGACAAAAAAATCAGGAAATTATTAAAAAATTCTAATTTTTTGTGAATGGATTCAATAGGGGGACATGAAGTGTCGAATACCAAAAAATAGGTCAAGGTCGAAGGTCAAAGGTCACTGTGACCCCAAAATCAGGAAATGATTAAAAATAACATTTTTTGTGGTCAGTAGATACATTAGGGGGACAAGATGCGTCACCTTCCAAAATGTAGGTCAAGGTCAAGGTCACTTTGACCCCAAAATTGTGAAATTGTTAAAAATCATGATTTTTTGAGTCCATTGAGAAATTACAGGGAGCTGTTTCTTCATGTACCGAATTCAGATCCAGGTCAATTAGCAAGGTCACTGTGACCCCAGAATCGGTCAAAGGTCAGTGTGACCTAAAAATCAGGAAATCATTAAAAATTACAATTTGTTTTGTAGATGGATTCAATAGGGCGAAATGAAGTGTCGCATACCAAAAAATAGGTCAAGGTGGAACGTCAAAGATCACTGACCCCAAAATCAGAATTTTTTTAAAAATAACATGTTTTTGTGTCAATTACATTAGGGGGACACGATGTGTCACATACCAAAATGTAGGTCAAGTGACCTGGTCAAAGGTCAAGGTCACTGTGACCCCAAAATCGTGAAATTGTTAAAAATCATGATTTTTTGTGTCCATTGAGAAATTATGGGGAGACGATTTGTTATCTACCAAAAGTTAGGTCAAGGTCAATAGGCAAGGTCACTGTGACTCCAGAATAAAGAAATCTTTGATTTTTTTTTGTGTCAGTAGATACATTAGGAAGACATGATGTAGCACATACCAAAGTGTAGGTCAAGGCCGAACGTCGAGGTGACCCTCAAAATCATAAAATTCATAAAAATCTTGATTTTTTTGTGTCCATTGATACATTGAGGGAAGACGATGTGTCGTGTACCAAAATTTAGGTCAAGGTCAAAGGTCAAGGTCACTGATCCCAAAATCAGGAAATCATTAAAAGTCACATTTTCATATGCCTGTCGAAGACGAATTCGTGTAATGCGATGTCGAGTTCTGTCCATTCATCCATTAACATAATTTGTTGTCCATGCGATATCTCTAGCTTCAAGGTATGGAATGGTACCAAACTTTGAGTATACCTTACTTGCATGGCGGAGAGGAGCCATACATTTTGAGATCAATTTATCCAAGGTCAGGGTCACAGTCCTTAAAACTGAATCAAGTTTAGCTGACCATATGTGTTGGGTTGGAATATTCAGAGTTCTCTCCCCTACATGTATATGGCATTCGTCCTGTGGAGTTGTCTCTCATATTTGAAACAGCTACATTTAGTTAAACTGTTGTGAAATAAAAACCATACATTTATTAATTTACCGGGGGTATGAACTTCATACCTGCTTATTAACTCAAGAACAAAGGTTTACATGTACTTATCACTTTCTTCTTCCTTCATGAAAAATCCATTTGTAGGAAAACTACTATTTTCGTGTTTGACTATTGTCGATTTAAGTGTGGGATATGTGAGCTCCCGGCTCTTGCTTCAAGATCAACTAGTTACCAAGAGTTAAGCTCGTTTTAGTTTATCATTCAATATAAGATGTTGTATATGTTACATTCTCAGAAGCACAAAATTGTAGGCTAGCTACCAATTGGAATCGAGGCTATTAAACAATCTTGAAATTTGGACCAATGTAATTCCAGATACACGGCGTATATTGAAGCCCCTTGGGCTCTTGTTAAAATAATATTTTCTTTTTGTAATGAGTGGATTAACTTTATCGGACATTTTTGTTGTTGTATTCCGACACTAATTCAGTTGTGTTTTGTTTTCTCAAAATGTTTTAGTCATTAGTGTATAGAGTCTTCTACTACAGGCCTTTAAATACACCACTCGATTTATGGTGAATATTGTTCTTGTTTAACGAAGCCGAATGTTAATGATCCGAATTTTTAGACGCATAAGTGATAGCAAAGTGTCGGAATGAACTCTTTCTTTTTTTCTTTTTTTTTAATTTACATCTTTATATATAAATCAATACAGGTATAGTAATTCCGATACTTATATCTATTAAACATAACCTATATTTCATAGCTTTTGAATACCCAAGCTAGACATTCTATCCACACATTTTCGATAATTATCCGTTTTTCAAACTGTTTTAATTTTCTTTAAGGATAGAACAGTTTTATTATGTGTATTCTATAACGACGAATAATGTATATATTTGATAAAAGCGTATGACCTGAGGAATTCGCTTGCATGAAATTTTATGAAACCCGTATACCTTGATCAAAGGCAACTAGAACTAATAATCGACGTCTCGTTTAGTTCTTCGCGGTTAAGTTAACTGTTTACTTATGGTTTTGTTTTATTTATTCATATGAGGTTATAATTTATTGTGTATATGAATTGGAACGGCTCAACACTATATTTAACCACGGTTTATAGCATTTAAATTTCTTTATGAAATAGTTTAAGTTGATTAGATCACAAGGTAAATAATAAAATGAATGATATTTTACAAGAGTGCTATGCATATGTTTTTAAAAATACTAGCTAAAATTTTAGAACACTAAATCTGGCAAGGCAATATATTTAAAGAAATGTTTTTTTTTCCTTTAATCTATTACAATCAACCATATAGTATATTCATCTTAGATCTACAAAGGCTGAAAATATAGGAATGGTTTCTTCTCTGTAGTTAATTAGGGGATTGTCATAAACACCTCACAATTGGTTGAAAGGTTACGGGACCAACCGATAGAAACTTTAACTTTCAAATCTAAAACTTTATTTCATTTGTTAGTTTTTTTTCATCAAATAGTAGACCCAATACTAAAGATTCATATAATGAAATAACGAAGGTTTCCTTAATAGATGTATATTTTTTGGTATATATTATTAACGATAACAGTCACCTCAAACTGCGCTGATTTTCTAAGGGAACATATCAGTTTGTACGTTCATTTGGTCAATATATTAACGATATCGAGCCTTAACTATGAACGTGTTCTTGACTTTCTAACCATTATAAAAGCTTTAATCTATTTAAAAAAAACCATTAGTAGTCACCGCCACTTACATCTAATACTTATTATTTTTTTTATAAATTAAATTAACAGGATGGCTGTTATATCGGAACACGAAACGTTGATGAAATATATTGACCAGAGGCTCAACCCAGAATTATCTGAATGGCAGCATTTTTTGATTATGTTGAAAGTGTTTGTCGAGCCCAGTTTGGTAGAGAAGAACAACGCGGGAGCGTTATCACTGCTTAAAATATTACAGCAAGAAGAGATAAATGCCGTTGGCGATTACACCGCGTTACAAACAATTATGTCTAATATTCATTTGAATGGACTGTGTTCCTATATAGAACAAAACGAGAAGGAGATACAAAGATTGTTAGATCCTAATTTATTCGTTAGGAAACCAACATATAAAATATCAATCAGTAAATTACTACATGCCTGTATGTTCATTCACATCGATCGAGAACTTAGCCCTGCAATGACTGACTACAAATCCTTTATCACCATGATACGTAGCCATCTACCCAAAGGTATCATCGCTAAAACAAAAGGCAAGTTATTACGATTCTCGCCGCGAATGTAAAAGGCGAATTTATAGCTGTCGGGAAATACGCTGTACTTCTAGATGTGCTTAAAGGCGCGTATCTCATAAAATTGAAAAATGAAATCGAAACTTATTTCATCGGACCTATTCGACGGGCACTGGGTGAGGAAGAAGAAAAGAGATCGTAATACGACCTATATTTGAAAATTGTTTAAAAAATAAACTACGAGCATATCGATCGGCTGATACGATAATGTTTATTTCTTCACCAAATTTACAGATGGAAGCTTCCAAATCAAACAGAGAAGTTATTGTCGTAGAGGACGGATCGAATAAGGTCGCGTCTGGAAGGAAGAGGACCAGAGTGATTTCGCCAATGACAGAGGAGGACCTTAGGATAGACGATCCCTTGACAAAGAAAATGGCGAAAATAAATAATATTGGAAACATATGAGGACAGTGACGACGATGATGAAATCTCGCTTCCTCCATTCAATACGATGAGGCTGGAAGAATGCCTGGGGCTTCTGGAGAAGGGCTACCACACAGATCAAGTGGCGATAAAGATGTTCGAACTTGCGCATAAGCCCTTCTCAAATTTCAAAGGGAATATACTCTTATTCACCGAGTGGATGAGTGATTTAGCCCTGTATTTAGCCTCGTTTTTAAACGATTCTGTGCTTTCGGACTGTCTGTCGATTGAAAACACACTTCATGTATTAAACTGATATAAACAAGTGTGCCTTAACTTTTCATTTCAATGAAGCGTTCAAGTCTGAACATTCTTCATTGGGAGAAATACATTTGCGTAAAGGGAATGTGTTGATGCGTGTGTTCATCCAACAATCCAACAGAGTATATATGCCAAAAGGGGATATACAATCTGATGCAATGAGAAAGGCACGTAGGAGAGTTCTAGGAATTCAAGGGAGATTACTTTTTAGTGGAAGATCGACAGATGTATGCAAACATGCCTTCTTTTCGGGATGATAAATAAGAATAGATTATCAATATATAATAATATTGCGATATTATTGTTGTCACTTTGTTATGTTCTGATTTCTGTGTGTTATTTATTTCTTGGTATGGTCTTATATATGCCTGTACCGACCATATCAAATTTGAATTCAAGGGTTATTTCGTCAAATTCCGGCAAGTCTATCTATAATTTGTGACTATACAGTGGGTAAGCAATACTTTTGAGTAGATTTTTTGGGTTAATGTATTGTTTGAAAGTTTAGGTCTGTCTAAATCGTCAGAACACCCCGAGAAAATGGGTGTGTATATGAACATCTCTTCATAAAATTGTCTTCATCTTACTGCTCCTTGTCAAGTAAAAAGTAATCGGCCTTGAATTCCTGAAACTCTCCAACGTGCAAACTTAAAAAAAGGCTGGTGAAATGAGCACGACTGTGATTGTCGGCAGACCGCGACTGTGATTGTCGGCAGACCGCGACTGTGATTGTCGGCAGACCGCGAATGTGACTGTCGGCAGATCGCGACTGTGACTGTCGGCAGACTGTCGGCAGACCGCGACTGAACAATGGCAGACCGCGACCACCGTCGGTGCATGTCGCACTGTATTGGCAGACCGCGACAGTGACTGTCGGCAGACCGCGACTGTGACTGTCGGCAGACCGCGACTGTGACTGTCGGCAGACCGCGACTGTGATTGTCGGCAGACCGCGACCGTATCGTCGTGACCGTGACCGTCGGCACGCGTGCTACTCCGTGCATCGTCGGCAGACCGCGACTGTGACTGTCGGCAGACCGCGACTGTGATTGTCGGCAGATCGACTTATTACAGCACATAATATTAGGGCTGGAAAAATGTCGTGTGGGGATACTGTCGTGGAGTGAAATGTCGTTGGCGAAACTGTGGCTGGGGAAACTGTCGTCGGGGGATAATGTCATAGACTTATGTTAACGCTATGTCGAATCCTATTTCTGTTTCTGCCGCTGTACTTGGCTGTCGGGAGTAGTAAGGTCTACTGAAACGAAAGATCCTGAAGGATCATGGCGCCCACCATTGTCCGATAATTGTAAACTAATGACAAGGGGATTTTTGTCCATTGTTACTAAGAACAAACGATAGATTTGTAATTTTGTTTACAGAATTTCGAATCTGAGCGAAAAAGATCGAAAAAGGGACACTGGAAAACACCAAGATATAATCTTTCTAAGTTTCAGGAGTTTCAAGATTTCTAGAAACTGTAGTTATGTCGGTTGTTATAGTACAAGAGAAATGAGCAAAGTTAGTCTGAAAGTGAATGTACATGTAAGGAGGATCCTTCGTCTTTGTTTCGTAGTTTTTTTTTTTTTTTTTTTGCACGTGTCATCATTGGGTGCTGGAAGCGAGGACAAATCTATTTGACACTTTGGCATGAGCTATGAAACATACTTAAGATTTTATAATTAGGAACGAATGCTAATTCTGTTCTGTTTACTGGGCTAGTTTGAGATATATCTTTTAAGATACCATACTCGAAAATAGTAAGATGGTACAATACTTAATACTGAAGGGATCCTGTCTGCGCAGTAATGTTGAAACTTCGAAAGTGTCTGAATCCTGATTGTCTCCCTTGGATCGAAACATGCAGTAGTCTACAGTTGTCGAGTTGTGACGTTGTGTCACAAGAGTGACGTCCCTTCGTGCAGCCGACCCGCCGGCAGACGAAAGGGTGGGGCAGTTCACTTGCAACTGCATGGACTAAAGAAAACTGATTTAGAATTCGAAGAAATACATTTTAATTCCGAATTATTTAACCTCTTTGATATGGAAGGTGGAGGTATGGATATTCTCGATAGTAAATATATAGAATATGCTCCACCGTTTGATCCGCCAACTCTTGTGATGCAACGTCACAACTCGGGAATACCGTATTAATTTGAAGCGTCACTTGGATTTTCGAATCAGACCAAAACAGATATCTTGCACAACTAGGCCCCATGTGGGGCCTGTGTTCCAAATTTCAGAAAGAGCCATGAAATATTTCCTGTGAATTCACAATAACAAGGTCTAAAAGGGAAATTCAATATGGCCACCTGGCGGCCATATTGGATATCCGAATCGGTCCAAAAAGGTATCTTGCACAACTGGACCACAAGGGGAAACTGTGTACCAAATTTGAAGAAGATCCATGCAGTACTTCTTGAGAAATCACGATAACAAAGTTTCATTAAGAAATCCAAGATGGGCGCCTGGTGGCCATATTGGATTTTCGAATCGGACCGAAAAAGATGTTTTGCACAACTGGACCCCAAGGGGAACCTGTGTACCAAATTTGACAAAGATGCAAGCAGTAGTTCCTGAGAAATCGCAATAAAGTTTCATGGGGAAATCCGAGATGGCCGTCTGATGGACATTTTGGAATCGGACCAGAAAGATTATCTTGCACAACTGGACCACAAGGGGAACCTATGTTGCAAATTTGAGAAAGATCCAGGCAATACATCCTGGGAAATCACGATAACAAAATTTCATGGGGAAATCTAAGATGGCTGCCTGGTGGCCATATTGGATTTTCGATTCGGACCGAGAAAGGTATTTTGCACAACTAGACCCTAAGGGGAACCTGTGTACCAAATTTGAGAAAGATCAATGAAGTACTTCCTGAGATTTTCGAATTTTCGAATCGGACCAGAAAAGCTATCTTGCACAACTAGACCCCAAGGGGAACCTGTGTACCACATATGAGAAAGATCCATGCAGTACACTCAAAGTTTCTCAAATTTGGCGATACATATCGCATGCTGATAAAAAAAATACGAACGTAACGTGCAATATCTATGGCGCTACGTTTCGTAACTTGTGTCTAATTCCGCTTAACCCGGGGCTAGGGGCCGTGTGAACCCATGTACTTCAAGATCCTCATGGTACTCATATGAACAGTCACAATCAAAGCGTGGCTGAGATACATCATTCTTTAGATGACGACTTTACAACGAATTATGGATTAAGAATGCTGAGCAGCGATACGGATTTGATATTTTTGGAACATCATGATGTCTTTCCGGCATCATTGAAAACTGTTGACCACTTCTCTCTTGCAGGAAACAAGCCTATGTGTATGTATACTATGAGTGTCTTTTTGAATTTGGTGCTAATACTGTTATATGGAATATGGAATAGGTCTTTGGATTATGGACGCGGATATTCTCTAATGGGCGACAGCTGAATTATGGATGACGGACTAGACGCTTGTAATTCCTGAGAAATGACGATAAAGTTTCATGGGGACATCCAAGATGGCTGACTGGTGGCCATATTGGATTTTTGAATCGGACCAGAAAAGGTATCTTGCACAACTAGACCCCAAGGGGAACCTGTGTACCAAATTTGAGAAAGATCCATGCAGTAGTTCCTGAGAAATTGCGATAACAAGGTTTCATGAGGAAATCCAAGATGGCCGGCTTGTGGCCATATTGGATTTTCAATTCGGACTGAAAAAGGCATCCTGCACAACTAGACCCTAAGGGGAACCTGTGTACCAAATTTAAGAAAGATGCATGTAGTAGTTCCTGAGAAATCGCGATAACAAGGTTTCATGAGGAATTCCAAGATGGCTGCCTGGTGGCCATATTGGATTTTCGCATCGGAGCGGAAAAGGTATCTTGCACAACTAGACCCCAAGGGGAACCTGTGTACCAAATTTGAGAAAGATCCATGCAGTAGTTCCTGAGAAATCGCGATAACAAGGTTCATGGGGAAATCCAAGATGGCTGCCTGGTGGCCATATTGGATTTTCATATCGGACCGAAAACGGTTTCTTGCACAACTGGACCCCAAGAGGAACCTGTGTACAAAATTTGAGAAAGATACATGAAGTAGTTCCTGAGAAATCGTGATAACAAAAGTTGTTTACGGACGGACGGACGACGGACAACGGACGGACTGACGGACTGACGGACGGACGACGGACCACGGACGAAAAGCGATTTGAACAGCCCACCATCCACCATCTGGTGATGGTGGGCTAAAAAGGTCACGTTTTCCAGGGAGGTTACTCTTGGTGGCGACAGGTGGCGTTGTGGTTATGGATTGCATCAGCATTGGCTGGGTGCCAAGTTTTATAATTGGCTGGGGACAGAGGTCAAGTGCTCTATAGTTCCGGCAACCTTTCACCTCGAATTCTTCCGCGTTGATGCGGTCTGGCGGTGATGCGGTTTACCTCAGCGGAGTAAAAGTAGTCCCCAGACTTCAAATACGCTGCATGGTCCGATTGGGTCGTATGAGGTATCAATGTGAAGCAATCGTGAAGGCGCATCCACTGGGATGGGTGTAACGTGGAACTGACGTCATTTTGCGAATGCGCAATAGACAAAGCGTATGGAAATACACGTTTTGGGGTCTAGGTGGGCCACTAATGGTCCGATTGGGTCGAGTGAGGTATCAATGTGAAGCATATGTGAGGGGGCATCCGACTGGGTGGATGTGGGGTTGAAATATCGTCATTCTGCGCATGCGCGGTAGGCAAAGGATATGGAAATAGACGTTTTGCGGTCGAGGTGGGCCAATATTGGTCCGATGGTGTCGTATGAGGTCTTGTTTTGAGGCTCTCGAGGAGAAGCATCCAACTGAACTAACGTATCGTCGGGTTTCATCATCCTGTGCATGCGCAGTCTGGCCGTAGTATGGAAAGCAGGCATCTTTGGGGTGCGTTGGGGTGTGTTTGGGGTACTAAACCACTATGGATCCGAATGTGTCGTGGGAGGTGTTATTTTGTAGCTCTCGGGGTGTAGACTACGACTTGAGAGATGTCAACGTCACCTGTGACGTCATCGGTGACGTCATCAGTGGGAGTAGTAGCGAAACCGAGAGCTTCGGAGGTGCAATGGCGTGCGTTTGGAGTAGATAACGGCCTAGTTTTCCATCCAGCTACCTGGTAGAGTTACCTGTCAGTGAGGGAGTGAGTGAGTGAGTGTGAGTGATTGAGTGAGTGAGGCGTGCCCAACGCCCGTCTTAACGCATGGACGCACTAACGACGGTGAGTGAGTGAGGGAGTGAGTGAGGGAGGGACTGAGGTAGTGAGTGAGTGAGTGAGTGAGTGATTGTAGCAACGCCAGCCAACGCCAAGCTCAACGCTTCAACTCCCTGGTGAATTAGCCCAAAAGGTCTCATTTTTCTAGACACTAAATCATTGGAAATGCAGTGACGCCCATCAATGACCGTTGTTACGCCCTAGCATACCGCCTTGACGCCATGGTATAGACCGGAGAGAGAACAACAACAACAACAAAGATGACAGAAGAGAGAACAACAAGTTTTTTCATATAGTTTATTCTCTCCAACGTTACACCATACCCACGCTGGGTGAGCCGCGTTGGGTATGTTTACAATACAAGTAGCCGCTTGTCCAATCAGAGGCCGCCATTTGGCACTGCATCTGTCATACTCGTTCTTGCCCGTTAGATGTATTCACAGCTGCTCTTGTCCAATCAGAAGTCGCCATTTCAGAAAGTTCTACCTTCGGCCATGTTCGCTCTGAGCCGTTTGTTTTAATCGTCATCGGGCAGGCCAGGATTCCGTTGAGGCAACATATCCTCAGATACTTGTTTGCGCATTCTGAGTATCTATCAGTGCATGGGTGAATACATTCATCCGATGGAAACATTCCGTAATTTGGTCACAAATAACGTAACATTGGTGACCCTCTCCACTATGTGTTGGGGCGCTGTTATTGAGCCCATTCCAATACATCCAATTGGTCCACTTGATCCAGCATCGTCTCTAGCGACGCCCGGTTAATTATGGTAAACGGTTGGTCGTACACTTGGTTGTTACTGCTCGTGTAAAAGTATCGGACTTTGTGTATCGCCTTATGCTGCAGCACATAACCAAACGCCAGATTTAATTGAAGGACGTAGCTTGGTCATTGAAGATGGCTTCCACGCAGCTGCGTAGACGGGCGAGGTCGGTCAGTCGGAAATTGTAGATATCTTGGAATGGGCGATGACGATGGAAACAGTGCCGTACCTTGGACCAATGGCGCCGATAGATGTCACTCACTGGATGGTCTTCGTGTAACAGATCGCTGGAAACATCCACCGCATCTTCCAGAAAATGTTCGTTGTTGTCAGGCGTATGACTCGAAACAGTAATGCTAGGGACCGACTGGATATCTAGGCTCTTCTGAACTGTGGGTATAGGCGGGCTCTCCGTGATCGCATGACCAGTGACATTCGTCTCTCCGGGCTCACCTTCACTAGGTCAGACCCGGCTGGGGGCCTCTTTAGTGGGAAGTTGTCGCTCATACCGTGGTGATGGACCATGAATCAAACGCTGATGCCGTCTTGACTGACTGGGTCGTTTGAAGAGTTGACCACATTCATTACATTGTTCCATCGCGCCCTCGCGGAGTGAACGTTCGTGGCGCAGTAAAGCATCTTCTCGATTAAATGACCGTGCGCAAGTTATACAAGTACCCCGTGCGCCGTTGTGGATGGAGGTCTCGTGCCGTCGCAAATCTTCTGGGCGAGTGAATGGCTTCAGGCAGGTCGAACAAGAGAACATGTCGGTTGCGTATCAGAAAATGCTGAACATTCCCACCTACCGCCACTTTTATAAGCCCGCAGCCCACAAGAACTCTCCTAATGGACGACGGCTGGATTATGAATGACGGACTAGACGCTTGTAATTCCCACCAATCAGCGCATCGCTGTCCTGTACACTCCGGTGCGCACTTGTCACATGTAAAAATTTGTAACAAAATGTATTATACCATATCTGTGCTGTATTATACCAGCTCGGAGCTCCGGAGCTCTTGGAGCTCGAAGCTCTTGCAGCTCAGAGCTCGGAAGCGACGTCATCGTACGCATGCGCACGCATCTGTGGTGCAACCTGTACCCCAGCATAGATATGGTATAATACATTTTGTGACAAAGTTTACATGTGACGGTGACATCTGACAAGTGCGCACCCGAGTGTACAGGACAGCGATGCGCTGATTGGTGGGAAGAACAACGTAGGAGAGTTCTTGTGGGCTGCGGGCTTATAAAAGTGGCGGTAGGTGGGAATGTTCAGCATTTTCTGATACGCAACCGACATGTTCTCTTGTTCGACCTGCCTGAAGCCATTTACTCGCCCAGAAGATTTGCGACGGCACGAGTCCTCCATCCACAGCGGCGCACGGTATACTTGTATAACTTGCGCACGGTCATTTAATCAGGAAGATGCTTTACTGCGCCACGAACGTTCACTCCACGAGGGCGCGATGGAACAATGTAATGAATGTGGTCAACTCTTCAACTCTATCTGGTCTGGGCTTTTTGGGAGCTGTCCAGGCCGGGGGGGGGGGAAATGGCCTCCCCTAATTATTTTTCTTATCCCTTGAGTTAGCTGGCTGAAACTTATCACACTATACCCTTGGGTCAAGCTCTACCAGAAAACGTAAAAAATCCAAGATGGCCGCTTTGAAGACGTCACATTGACGTCATTTTTCAAAAACGGCATTTTTGGTCGATTTTTCGGTCGGATTTTCCGGATTTTTTATTTATGCAATTTCTCCGCAAAAACTGCATGATAAATGAGTAAATATTAATGTGATGTGAAATAAAATAGTTTTTGTCCACTTTTCATTAAGGAAAAGCAGAAATTTTGAGGAAATGTGACAAAAACATCACTTTTCTGGTACCCCAAGCGGTCACAATCTTGAATTTACCCATGATCCTCTGCTCAGGGGGTTATGCAAATGAGCTCAAAATATCCCCAATATGATAAACTGTTAAGTCTCGGAGATTCAGCACTCCAGTTTTCGTCGTTTCGGAGATAGCGCAGAAAGTTTGGTAGGGCGGGGGGGGTTGGCCCCCCAGGCCAGGTAGGGTTAAGACGGCATCAGCGTTTGATTCATGGTCCGTCACCACGGTATGAGCGACAACTTCCCACTAAAGAGGCACCCAGCAGGGTCAGATCTAGTGATGATGAGCCCGGGGAGACGAATGCCACTGGTGATGCGATCACGGAGTGCCCGCCTATATCCACAGTTCAGAAGAGCCTAGATATCCAGCCGGTCCCTAGCATTACTGTTTCGAGTCATACGCCTGATAACAACGATTATTTTCTGGAAGATGCGGTGGATGTTCCTAGCGATCTGTTACACGAAGACCCTCCAGTGAGTGACATCTATCGGTGCCATTGGTCCATGATACGGCACTGTTTCCACCGTCATCGCCCTATTCAAGATATCTACAATTTCCGACTGCCCGACCTCGCCCGTCTACGCAGCTACGTGGAAGCCATCCCCAACGACCAAGCTACGTCCTTCAAATTAAATCTGGCGTTTGGTTATGTGCTGCAGCATAAGGCGACAGACCAAGTCCGATACTTTTACCAGAGCAGTAACAACCAGGTGTACGACCAATCGTTTACCATCATTAACCGGACGTCGCTAGAGACGATGCTGGATCAAGTGGACCAATTGGATGTCTTGGAATGGGTCCAACAACAGCGCCCCAACACCAAGTGGATAGCGGAGAGGGTCACCAATGCTACGTTCTTCGTGACCAAATTACGAAATCTTCCCATCGGATGAATGTATTCACCAATGCACTGATAGCTTCTCAGGATGCGCCTGCCAACGGAATCCTGGCCTGCCCGATAACGATTAGAACAAACTGTTCAGAGCGAACATGGCCGAAGATAGAACTTTCTGAAATGGCGACTCCTGATTGGACAAGAGCAGCTGAGAATACATCTAACGGGCAAGAGCGAGTATGACAGATGCAGTGCCAAATGGCGGTCTCTAATTGGACAATCGGCTACTTATATTGTAAACATACCCAACGCGGCTCCCCCAGCGTGGATATGATGTAACATTGGAGAAAATAAACCATATGAAAAGATAGTGCCACGGCACTGCAGCTCATCTGACTAACTAGAGAATGTAGCTGTAAGGCATTTTCACTAAAGAACTTAGATGGCCGCCTTTTGGCCATATTGGATTTTCGAATCAGAGCAGAAAGGGTATCTTGCACAACTAGACCTCAAGGGGAACCTGTGTACTAAATTTGAGAAAGATCCATGCAGTAGTTCCCGAGAAATCGTGATAATGTTTCATGGGGAAATCCAAGATGGTCACCTGATGGCCATACTGTATTTTTGAATCAGACCACAAAAGGTATCTTCCACAATAAGACCACAATGGGAATACATGTACCAAATTTGAGAAAGATCCATGTAGTAGTTCCTGAGAAATCGCGATAACAAAGTATCAAGCGGAAATCCAAGATGGCCGCCTGGTGGCCATATTGGATATTCAAATTGGACTAAAGTACACATGTTGTACAATTAGACCCAAAGGGGAACTGGTGTACCAAATTTGAGAAAGATCCATGAAGTAATTTCCTGAGAATTCACGATAACAAATTTCATGGGGAAATTCAAGATGGCCACCTGGTGGCAATATTGGATTTTCGAATCGGACCAGAAAAGGAATTTTGCACAACTAGACTCCAAGGGGAACCCGTGTATCAAATTTGAGAAAGATCAATGCAGCAGTTCCTGAGAAATCGCGATAACAAAGTTTCATGGGGAAATCCAAGATAGCCGCCTGGTGGCCATATTGGATTTTCGAATCAGATCACAACAGGTATCTTGCACAACTAGACCCCAATGGGAACATGTGTACCAAATTAAAAAAAGATCCATGTAATATTTCCTGAGAAATCACGATAGCAACTTTTCATAGGGAAATCCAAGATGGCCGCCTTGTGGCCATATTGGATTTTCGAATCAGAGCAGAAAAGATATCTTGCACAACTAGACCTCAAGGGGAACCTGTGTACCAAATTTGAGAAAGATCCCTGCAGTAGTTCCTCAGAAATCACGATAACAATGTTTCGTCGGGAAATCCAAGATGGCCGCCTGGTGGCCATTTTGGATTTTTGAATCAGACCACAAAAGGTATCTTGCACAACTACACCCCAAGGGAACCTGGGTACTAAATTTGAGAAAGATCCATGTAGGAGTTCCTGAGAAATCGCGACAACAAAGTTTCATTGGGAAATCCAAGATGGCCGCCTGGTGGCCATAATGGATACTCAAATTGGACTCAAGTTCACATGTTGTACAACTAGACCCAAAGTGGAACCGGTATACCAAATTAAGTAGTTTCTGAAAAATAAAGATGACAAGATTTCACTGACAAATTCAGGATGGCCGCCATGGCAGCCATATTAAAAATCGTATCGACACCGCATGAACACATTCTGGTGTACCCATTGGGGGGAACATGCATGCCAAGTTTCAGCTTAATCGGCCAAGCGGTTTCAGAGAAGAAGATGTTTACGCACGACGGACGACGCACGACGGACGACGGACAATCAGGCCATGACATTAGCCCATCGGGCCTTCGGTCCAGACGAGCTAAAAAACTTGTTGTTGTTGTTCTCTCTTCTGTCATCTTTGTTGTTGTTATCTCTCCGGTCTATATCATGGCGTCAAGGCGTTATGCTAGGGCGTAACGACGGTCATTGACGGGCGTCACTGCATTTCCAATGATTTAGTGTCTACAGAAATGAGGGTTTTTGGGCTAATTCACCAGGGAGTTGAAGCGTTGAGCTTGGCGTTGGCGGGCGTTGCTACAATCCCTCACTCACTCACTACCTACCTCATTCACTCACTCACCGTCGTTAGTGCGTCCATGCGTTGAGACGGGCGTTGGGAACGCCTCACTCACTCAGACTCACTCACTCACTCACTACCTCACTCACTCACTACCTCACTCACTCCCTCATCCACTCACTCACCGTCGTTAGTGCGTCCATGCTTTAAGACAGGCGTTGGGCACGCCTCACTCACTCACACTAATTCACTCACTCACTACCTCACTCACTCACTCACTCATTCACTCACTCCCTCACTCACCACGTCAGCCACTCCCTCACTCACTCACTCACTCACTACCTCACTCACTCACTACCTCACTCACTCCCTCATCCACTCACTCACCGTCGTTAGTGCGCCCATGCGTTAAGACGTGCGTTGGGCACGCCTCACTCACTCACACTCACTCACTCACACACACGCGCGCATACACTCACAGGTAACTCTAACAGGTAGCTGGATGGCAAAATAGGCCGATATCTACTCCAAACGCACGCCATTGCACCTCCGAAACTCTCGCTTTCGCTACTACTCCCACTGATGACGTCACCGATGACGTCACAGGTGATGTGGACATCTCTCAAGTCGTGATCTACACCCCGAGAGCTACAAAATAACACCTCCCACGACACATTCGGACCCATAGTGGTTTAGTACCCCAAACACACTTCACGCACCTCAAAGATGCCTGCTTTCTATACGATGGCCAGACTGCGCATGCGTAAAATGATGAAACCCGACGATACGTTAGTCCAGTTGGATGCTTCTCCACGAGAGCTTCAAAATAAGACCTCATACGACATCATCGGACCAATATTGGCCCACCTCGACCACAAAACGTCTATTTCCATACACTTTGTCTAACGCGCATGCGCAGAATGACGATATTTCAACCCCACATCCGGCCAGTCGGATGCTCCCTCACGACTGCTTCATATTGATACCTCATACGACTCCATCGGACCAATAGTGGTCCACCTAGATTGCACCGAGCGAGTGAATGATATGGAACATGTAAGGTGATATACTGGTTAAATATTTTGTAGCATTGCCCTACTTACATATTTCCCCATCAGCAGTCCAATAGTTACAGACAATTTCACCATGTATTTATTTCTTTAAAACCCAGAAATTAGCAGAGGCGGCTGCAAGTAGGACAAGACTATTGGCAATAACGAGAACGGCGGATTGAAGTATATACTGTGCCTGGTAAAGATAGTTGGAACATTGCAGCCATTCTCCTGTTTGACCATGTGCCGATATTCTGGTGTCATTTTATGTCCATGCACTCACGGTGTCTACACACTGTTGTTATCAAAATTTTGCTGAACCAAGGGGGATAACCAATCATCAGTCAAAGGCTGAGAAAATCAAACTGACCTATCTGACATGATGAAAATATGGAGAGAATAGTAGAAATGACTAACACATTTATCTAAGGGAGACTACTACATGTTGCTCATTCTGTCTATAGATGATATGTTGTTGTTAGCGAAATACCAAACTGGCGTATCTGACATGACTAAAATTTGAAGAGTGAATGTTGGAGAAATTATATTTTATCTACCCAAGATGGATGACTCAATATGGCCTGTCTGTTGCGAAGGAAAATTGGAGCCAAATACCAAACTGGCGTATCTGACATGACTGAGAATGACATTACATCATTCAACCAAGGGAGATAACCGGCCATCAGTGGAAAGCTAGGATAGGGAGACTACGTGGAATGCTATGACGTCACTGAACCAAGGGGGATAACTGACCATCAGTCAAAGGCTGAGAAAATCAAACTGACCTATCTGACATGATGAAAATATGAAGAGAGAATAGTAGAAATGACAACCCATTTTCCTAAGGGAGACTCATTCCGTCTATCCAAGGGGAACTACTGTAGCCTGTCTTTAGCGAGGCAAAACGGGAGAGAAATATTGATCCAGAATATTTCACATTTTAAACTTCAAATGATAATGAACTTGGGAATGACATTCTTTCGCTGAACCAAGGGGGATAACCGCCATCAGTCAAAGGCTGAGAGAATCAAACTGACCTATCTGACATGATGAAAATATGAAGAGAGAATAGTAGAAATGACTAACACATTTATCTAAGGAGGACCACTCAATATTGCTCATTCTGTCTAAAGAATATGATATGTTGTTGCTGTTAGTGAAATAACAAACTGGCATATCTGACATGACTGAAAATTGAAGAGCGACTGTTGGGGAAATTATATTTCATCTACCCAAGGGGGACGACTCAATATGGCTTGTCTGTCGCAAAGGGAAATTGGAGCAATACCAAACTGGCGTATCTGACATGACTTCGAATGACATTACATCATTCAACCAAGAGAGATAACCTGCTATCAGTGAAAGGCTAGGATGATAGATAGGGAGACTACACACTGTGGATAATAGAATTGGGAATGCTGTGACGTCATTGAACCAAGGGGGATAACCGACTTTCTGGTGCCATTCAAAGCAAAGGCTGAGAAAATCAAACTGACCTATCTGACATGATGAAAATATGAAGAGAGAATAGTAGAAATGACAACACATTTATCTAGGGTGGGATTACTCAATGTTGCTCATTCTGTCAAATGTATATGATATGTTGTTGTTGTTCACAAGAAACAGCTCGGGAGTTGTTCAACAACATTGCTCGCCTTGGTACACAACCATGCTAAACGCTATATACTGCTCCTGCTTTCATTAGTCGAATAAATAACCTTGAAACTTGAACGTCATGTGCTCATCACTTCACTTGATTGTTGATCAGATATACAAAGAACCATGTTTCCCGCATTGTTTCTCGTTTCTCCTGTCCTTAGCGAGGTCAATATAAAATGTGGAATTGAATACCCTTTTTTACGTATCAAAACTCGGAATCGGGACTCTTGTAATCGTACGAGTTCTCCATCTGCTATATGGAGAATCAGCACTTTACAATAAGCCAGCCACCGCCCCGACCGCCACCCTATTCTCCCTTGAAGTTACTGACATGTTCTCTTCATAATCCACAGTGATTTGCTCTCGTGATCCCTTACATGAAGGATGGACCGAAACTTTCGGCAATGTTAAAGCATACGAATATTGCCCCCAGTCAGTCAGTGGGGGGAGGGAAAGTTGAACAGCCATTCTTTTGTTTTTACTCAGGTTGGACTTTTTCAATGGTCAACTAATTATCATTAATGACGTCATCATCAATGTGGGGCATTCCAATTCACGGGTCTGGATATGTTAATGTTACCGTAAACACTCAAGTAAAGTTTCCATCAAATGAAAGACCATTGCGAACAGTGTCGGAAATTTTTTATTGTTTTTTTACGATTTTATTACACAGAGTAAACTGCAAATAAATAATTGTATTCTATGGTGGTCTCTTGCAATCATATTTAGGTCCAGTGACGTCACACTGCCTTAATACATATATTTCAAACCTTGTATGCACTTTCCAATGCTTGATTCAAGCTTAAGGTGTGTATACTTTGAGTTTCAGCACAGACTCACTGTTCCATTGTGCATGTTTCACCAAAATCTGGGAGATGGTAACTCGTAAGTGTCATGTCAATTTGAATATTGCATTTAATTTCCCAGACTTTGGTGAAACATGCACATTGGAACAGTGACTGTGTTGAAACTCAAAATATACACACCATAAGCTTGAATCCAGCATTGGAAAGTGCATACAAAGTTAAATATATGTATTAAGGCAGAGTGACGTCATGGACCTATGATTGCAACAGACCACCATAGAATACCATGCTTATTTGCAGTTTACTCTGTGTAATAAAATCGTAAAAAATTACAATAAATATTTTTTCCACACAGTTTCCAATGGTCTTTCATTTGATGGAAACTTTACTTGAGTGTTTACGATCACTTTAATTAATGTTACAGGTAATGCCAAAGCCCTATAAATAGTGACGAGCCGCGGATATGAAGGATAAAAGTTAGCTGATATCAGATGTAATCTTTGTACACGTTCGTCTGTCGAAGATAGCGGATGGTCTGAGTGAGGAAAGTAATGGCTACAAATCGACTTACTCGAAAACGTTTCATTGTCCACTATAGAGATGCCGTTCCCTATTGAATCCAGTAAACTCACACAATCGTGAATAAAGTGATGTACAGCCCCTACCTTGGTGTGGCTTAAAATGAGATGAGTAAAATATGTCTTGACCAATTTGAAGAAAATTTAGTTTCTTCAATTTTTAAAAGCAGACAAAATGTTCTTCAATACATCATTTTTTTTGTGTTGTTGAACATAATTGTCTTCTTATTAAACGGACTTTCCAAAAAAATGCAAACTGTAATTTCTGAAGTGATAGTTTGTAAGAAAATGTCTAAAAGATATTTTTCTGTGTTATCGAAATCTCTCTTCATGTTACTGGGTTCACGATTCAAAATTATCGATACAAGCGTCTAGTCCGCCATTCAATATTCAGCGCTTGCCTGTTAAAGAAAATCCTCGTCCATAATCCAAAGACTTAATTCAAATGACGGCGTCGGTACCAATTAAAAAAAAACAATGACAGCATACATAAATATAGCCTAGTTTCCTGGAATACAAGCGTCTAGTCCGGCATTCAATATCCAGCCGACGTCAATTAAAGAATTTCCGCGTCCACGCTTTGATTGTGACTGTTCATATGAACAATAAGAGGATCTTGAAATCAATACATAGGTCCATACGGACCTTGTGGTTAAGCGGAATTAGACACAAGTTACGAAACGTACCGCCATAGATCTTGCACGCTACGCTCGTATTTTGCTATCAGCAAGCGATATGTATTGCCAAATTTAGAAGACAGACGCGCTCAACAGTTTTCAATGATGTCGTCACGACACCATGATGTTCTAAAAATATCATATCCGCCGTATAGCTGATCAGTGTTTTTTTTTTCAAGATCAGGTTTTCGATGTAGTTGACTTTCTGATTAACATTGCACAATTAACCCCTAACATCAACAAACATACACATTGCCATCAATCATATCAATACGTTAGTGTGTTCATTCATAAATATAGCCGATTATCTCATATATCACTCTCATGTGTAAATATCAGCACGAATAACACCTGCAATTAATCCATTGAAATGACAATGGTGTGCCTAATGGTTGGAAACTCGCCCAAAGCAGCAGTGAATAAATACGTGTATTAGTCTGTTAATATGTCCGTGATAATGTTACTCAGCCAGTAAATATCAAAGCCTGTTTGTCGTCAGTTTGACAAAGCTATATAAGACCGCTATGTTTATTTAGACGTGATAGAACTTCCATTACAACCTCGTTTCGAGTACTTCGCAAATACCGACAGCACAGTCTAGTGGAAGAAAGTTTTCTATGCACTTAGATAAGACAGTATTAAATGCATTGTACCATCCTGGTCATAATATATGAAAGTATTATATCACAAGGTGATATGTTGTAATGTTGTATGTGGCCATAGCTGGCCTGATAACTGGGAATGATGGAGCATACCTAACGTTGCCGCTGTACTGTACCTAAACTGTCCAGGTGAACTACACCTACCCGAACTATGCTGAAACTAGGACAATAGTATGAAAACAAGAATTAATTGGACACGAGAGCTCCAGGAAAGTGCTCTTTTCACATGAAAACATATGCACGCTAAGCGCTTCTCAGTGACCAAATTAGCTTACGTTGTTAGTGAATATACCAGTCTTAAACAAGCTGAACTGAGCTGAACAGCTAGACAGTGAAACTTCAGGAGGGAATGATATTTTCATTGCCGGATTACAGAGACTTCGGAACGTGTTCGAACTTATGTGCAAGTTCCTTGTGAACAATATTCAACCTATATGTAAAGAAACAGAATCCGAAATTTAAGGAATATACGGGTGCGTATATCTGAAGTGTAATAATCGACGTCTTTCTGATCTTACAGAGGAGATTGTATCTGTTCATCAACCGACGATTCGATCTTATCATGGAAACACGGTTGAAAATGTCAAATTATAAGGTAAAATCTGCTTGTGAATATCCACAGGAGGAAGAATTATTCACCATTTGTCACGAAATTTTTTGAACATGACAGACGCGGATCACAAGGAAGGGTATGTCGACAATGTCTCGTACGAGATTAATTTCGTGAACAATTTTAGCAGTCATTACAACAGTAGCAACGTCAACAGCCATTTAACAGACATTTTCATCGGCCTGAACATTTTTCTCCATATCGTGACTAGTATTGGCATAATTGGGAATTTGTTTCTTATCCTGACTATTTTACGACTTAAAAGTCTGCGAATGTCTCCTACATATATAATATTGCTAAGTCTGGCGTCTGCAGATGCAAGTGTATGTTCCAGTAGGTATTTATTCTATATACCCGAAATGCCGGTTGCAGTTTGCAAAATGTTCTTCGTCATCATATTTTCGACGATCGGACTCAGTGCTTACCATTTGGCTATGTTTTCTTTGGTACGCTACCTGACTCTTCTAAAGCCGTTCTTTGCCAGACGCCATTTGACAGCCAAGAAGGTGGCGTGGTTATGTGTTGTTCTATGGCTTGTATTGTTTGCGTACAATTCAACGGCTATCTTATTGACAGGACGCAGTAGCACCACATGTGAAATCATGGAGAACATCAGAGTCCACATCCTCGTGAATTTCATTCTCTGCGTCTTTATCCCATTGATGGCCATGATTACCTTCCATGGAATTAAAGTCTATAAGCTTAGCAAGAAATTAGTCAACTCCGATAACGTAACTTCGAGAAAAACTATTTCTGGACGAGCTGTGTTGGCAATAACTTTAACCTCTGTTCTTCTTTTGACACCCTGGGAGATATATGTGATTATTGTCTATACATTTCAGGTCCAACTATCACCGTCGGCTTTTGTCATTGGAGGTTTCACTGACGGTTTGATTTTCCTTAATAGTGCCATCAACCCCTTCTTGTATTTCTTCATGTCACCAACTGTAAGAAAAAAGGCGTTTTCGTTCGCTTCAAAGCCGAGTCTACCTGTGAATTGTTTACCAATGGATGTTTTTCACACACCGAACACTAATGAATCACAGAGATGAAACGGCAACATATAGCTTAAAAGAAACGTGTTTGCAGCCAAAACAAGAAATATCTTCAAAAATGATGAGCAATGGAGAATCTGCAATATGCTTTTACTCTGCATATAATAAGTATTCTTCGAAGTATTTAATTGTGCATGAATAACTGGCACAGCAGATTTTGCAGGTGTAACCATTTGTAACTACTTGCCATCCGGCATTGTTTGTTTCTCGACGTGTAATCATTGAGTAATGTGTGTCACTGTTAACAATGATAGCGTTGCACTTGTATCTATCGAGGTGATACTTGGTTCTCATGTGATAGGCTCTAAATTAGGAGCATCTATATAACCTGTTCCATACTAAATAAGAAGGGAATGAGGACACTGTGAATGGGGATATATGATGAGGAGTAATTTACTTTATGTAATTCCATTGGATGAAATTCGTCTGATGTCAGTCAGTTACATGAAGTAGCGTCGATTGGTTTCGTAACTCTCCGCATTTCGGTTGTTATCATCATATACGAGGATACACAGAGGAAGGCCGAAGAAAAGCCCAAAGAACGGAAGGTTGTCTAGAAAAAGTAAGCGTATACGACTCCGTCGAAAGAGCTAATCTGAAATCCGATGTCCAGTTATAAACAGCTTTCTTCGAAAATATGCAGGTTTGTGATCAATTCCATATTTAGAAAAAAGAGCCAATTTGACCTTGTGGATGCGTTTTTCTACCCTGCTATTTGAGTATATTAGGTGTGAAGAAATATGAAAACTAATCTTCATAGCCTCACAAATATGACTCTGGATATATGTAGATTAGTCCTCTTGATTAAATACCATGGAATAAATAAAGTAATATTGATCTTTGGATATAACCTGTATTCAATTTACGTCATCAGTTGAATACAAGTTCCAGAGACCAATCTTACGTTATTTACTTTATGACACTGGATATTACCGTACTAGCTAATGCAACAAGAGCGTATCTCAAAATTAGATGATTTATTGCGTTATCGACATCATAAATTGTATAATTAACAAGGAAAATAACAATAATATGTACATAAAACGATTTTCAATTTTCGGTTAAATGTGTTTTGCCCCAGAATCCAGGATTCTCTACTCTCTAAAAAAGTTGAGTGAAATTTCACTCAAGTAAGAGTGGAAATTGATCTCACTCAATACTTGAGTGAGATTTTCACTCAACTTGAGTTACTTTTCACTCAACTTGAGTTAAATGCACTCAACTTGAGTGACATTCACTCAAGTATAAGAGTAGAAATTGATCCCACTCAAGTTGAGTGAAGTGGAGTGGTTTTAACTACTAAATAAAGAAAAAAAGAAGAAAAAAAACAACCTTAATTCAATGACAAATACAATATATAGTTAAATTTGTTTTTTAATTGAATTTTGTCAAATGATGTGTCATCATATTCCCGTGAAGACGACATATGTATACAGAAGACGACATATGTATACAGAAGACGACATCTCCACCTAATAAGGTTGACATTGAATACCAGTACACCATGTATTTATTCTGTACAATTTTAAGTCTTGGCTTACAGTATAGTGGTGTCTAACTTGCTAAAGAATAAATATATGGTTTGTAAGGTGATGGATTATATTCAAGGAATGTTCTCAAGACTGGCTTTATCTTTGCCCAGTGTCCAGTACAGGTGATTTGATCATCTGTTCACATTATGCAGTATAATGGATTACTCGAAAGCTGAATCAAACTTTAAATGTCTCTATACCATACTGATAGAAGGGTCCAATCATAGTAATTACATTTAGGAAATGCAACTGTGGTAGTTCCAAGCAATGTTTATTCTCATATTATATATATATTGCTGAAAGCATAGATAACATTGCATGACTAAATATATGGAAACGTGTGGAAACGATTGCACAGAACAACCAGTACAGAGAGTGGTGACCGAGTGTATTATGTAACTTAACTGTTCGGCTTATGTTGCATCAAATTGTCCAGTTTCGACACCATTTTAATGAGTTCGCATACTGCATAAATATATTTTCAGAGGCGAGATTGTCGAAGCAACAACAATAGTATTTACATTTTTCTTGTCTTGTGAACTTGACTGGATCCTGTCCAGTGCAATGTATTATGGGGGACCCCTGCTCTCCGAATATTTGGATTAGAGTACTGTTTCAGGCTAATGTTTATATATTAGACCATGTCCTACCATGTGTAATTACTGTGGGCGTGTTTTTAAAATTGTTCCACGAAGTTAGCCACATGTGATTTATATAGGGCTGAATTCAGATATAATATTCCGTGATATTATATCCGAGTTTACTGAGATTGAGTGCCTACCCAACATACACAGGCCCTAAGATCATGTATGTTCAGAATATAGGTAAGAGTAGAAACAAATGAACTCCTTACGGCTAGAATGTTTTGGCCATCACGTCCCTGCTTACAACACATGTGACATATAGTTGCCCAGTATGGTTGCTTTGTGTCATGTTTAGGCAGATTCAAAACAAAAATTGATGCATCATTGGAGATGACATGATGCTGGAATTAAAATACTAATATGAAACGTACATAATCAGTCACACCCATGATCTCCCGCACAGCGGGTGGTTGGGTGGGTTCAGGTTCCTCTTGCTTCAATGCATTTTGCTGAGAAGCAACAGGAACTTGATAATGTGAGGTCTAGCACTGTAATATCACTTGTCTTTATTGCACCAAGTAAGCGTCCTGTCTGTGTCTTGTGCGCTGTCCTCGGTGTTTTTTAGGGTGGATGGAGGGTGTCTGGTTCCATGCTGCTTCAAAGATTTCTTCCTTGAAGTAGCAGGAACACAACTGGGCTGGGTGGTGCTTAGTTGGTTTGTCGTGATTTAGCTGAAATATTATGGTAAAACATGTTGATCGTAATTGCTGAATGAAGACTGAGCATAGATGATGATCATGTTCAAGGGGGAAATAAATGGTGCAAATACTTCTCTGAAAAAAAAAATAAAAAAAATAATAACGGGATATTTACCTTGATGACGCACACATGGAGGCAAGAAATCACCGACCAAGGAGAAGTCAAAATCACTTAATTGGAGAGCAGCCCTGCGCTGCGGTTGGTCAGTACTCAAAACAAGGAAACGGGGTGGTCATAGATCTAAATAAGCGATATGTCAGAAGAAAGACCCCATTTATTTCTGTTTTAATCAGATTGCGTTCCGTATTACTTCGTTTTATGTAGCTGCTTCCTTTACAATGCATTGACTAACCTAATACAATAATTTTCAACGAAAATAAGTTCTTTTCTCTTCTCTCAGCGATACGGCAGCTGAAGTTTTTGTTATCGTTAAGATGTTCGATTAGTTTCTTTTAACTTTGAAGGAATATCGTGTTGTTATAGTTTTATGACGAATCTAAATTCATATCCCCATTATTTCATCTAAATGAGGAACGAAAATGACCGTCGGCGGAAAACAGGCATGGATTCGGCTCTTTGGCCATAAATAGTTGTAAAATCTGCAACAAAATGTGTATATTTTCTGATTGAGCACACTCGTATCGTGATTTCAGGAGACAAGTGAAGAATTGAACTTGAAAACGAAAGTTGCACAATCCTCCTTAAGCCAACTTTCCTGGAAACAAATCCACCCCGGAGATTCAGTTCTCCATCCCTTGTGTGCTTTGGCATGACATTCCATCCCGTGGAGCATGTTTTCCATCCTGTGGAGCAAAACGTGGTCGAAAGTACACGTTTTTCGGCCTCTCCGGACAGAGTGCCAGATACCGATGAGCGAGGGCGGAGGTAGGTTGATAATCATGTAGCCTATCAGGGGCCTATTTAATCATAGAGAAGTTGTGATCACAATTCCCTCTCTGTCAAGATCCCGTTTTCCGTAAATAAGCTACACAGTTAGAGCTGTTGTGGGTATTTTGACAGAAAAGCCCGCATTATACCTCCGATTGGAGTCATTTTTATCACATGGTCCGTCCGTTTTCAATGAAATATACTGCCAATGTTACTAGCATACATATCTGTTGTTGTGAAGTCAGTTAAACTGACTAGAGAACCGCTGATGAACTCAGCTGAACTAATTGTATTGCGGTAGTCCATACAACGGAGCACGACAAGCCATCCCTTGGAGCAAGAAAAACATGAAAAAATTGATTTCAGTGCTATTGCGATTCCTGAATTTCGATGTTGAAGAATTGAAAACGAAATGACCTCAGCATTTCATCCACTAGCATGACTGCCCGGTTATTGGACACTTTTTATGAATAAGAGTCTGCAGGTCGGCCATGCAACCACATATGGCCAAGAAAGTAACACAGAATTAAAGACTACATTTTTAGTCATAAATCGTCATAAAAAAAATATTGAAGAAAAAAATACGAAGAGAGGCTGGGAATAGTTGAAACGCAGAGACCATTCACGGTATGAAAATGCAAGTTTGCTCCCAGTTATTGGACACTTTTTCAGTGATTAATTTATTTGAAACTAATCAACTTACTGTCAAATTTATATACTAATGCCATTTAGAAAGTAGGTAACATTTATATCCAATTATTTTTAGGATGTCACTTTCTTGATAAAGCACAAATACTAGTGCTAGATGGATCAGTCCCGTGCGAGACTCGAACCCATCTCGCACGGGACTGACCCATCTAGCACTAGTATCTGTGCTTTATCAAGAAAGTGACATCCTAAAAATAATTGGATATAAATATTACTGTCAAATTGTTTGTCCCACAGTCTTTAGTAAACCTCCAAGAATATTTAAACATGAATCAGCACTGTAGCCGGCAAATGAGTTTTGGAATGAGCGTCGAAGATTCAACCGGTCCCAAATTTTGCAGTTTTTGAGGGTGCCCATTATCCTTGGGTGTCAATCAGCGCTATTGCCAGTGTGAGCCACATGTCATGCTATCGTAAACTGGCTGCTCCCGGGAATTGGTCTATTTTTAGACGGAGTGGTGGAGAGATATATACATCGTCTGCCAAACGCCGGTCGCGTTGCACACTGAGATTCAAAATGAAAATTCCCACTGAAGTTGCCGAAACTCATTCAGCTGTCAAATGTTGGAGCGCGAACTATGTCCTGCGCAACAGTGTTTCGCCGTGCGCTAACGGGGGACAACTGCGCTCAGGATGGTGGACTATTGCCTTGAGACCGTGCGCTATCGCCTCAAGACCATGCGCTATTACCTCGAGATCGTGTGACATCGCCTCTAGACAGTTGGCTACTGTAGAACATGTAATAGTTCCTGTGCTATACATGTAATATGGGGAATTACAGAATATCATACGACCAATCAGGATGAACAATTACGGTATCAGGTTTTATAATAAATGTTATGACTGTTGAAATAGTGTTGGAAATTTAATATTCTGGGTTGGGAGCACACCTATTCTTTCTTGATTTCACTTTTTTTTAAAATAAAGAGCATAAAAAAAGAGCATAAAATGAAATAAAAACCGAGTCACTGCACCACTGTTTTAAGGGTGTTCACCAACATCAGAATACTTTTGTTCTTCACCTAATACTGTCACGGAACAAATAACGAATTTATTAAAAGCTTCATTATTTCTATTATAAATTCAACAATATAACCATTTGTAATGTTTCGTCGGTAAAGGACACTGTTCACTTGCTTGACCAGCATGTTTCGACATTTGTGATGCAGCGTATTTTACAAATTTAGAAGAATTTATCTGTTTTTCTTGCTCCAAGGGATGGCTTGTCGTTCACCGTGGTATGGACTACCACAATACAATTAGTTCATCTGAGTTCGTCAACGGTTCTCTAGTCAGTTTAACTGACTTTACAACAACATATGTGTATCAGAATCAGAATCAGAATTTGAATCAGATCGAATTATGGATATTTCTTTGTGAATTCCAGGCTAAATGAGTCATTAATTTTGACTGCAAATATAAGGTGAAGGGCTGCAGTAGCAGAGAAAAGTATCAATTGTTTAATATGCCAAGTATATGAAGAGAAACTTGTTGATAGTTAAAGCTCATAGAGGGTCCACATTACAACATTCTGAGTTTAACTAGAAATTAGAATTGTTTTGCTAATTAAGTTATAACATTATAATTATATTTATAACTTACTTACCATCACTACATGTAGCTTCACTCATCACCATCTGCAATACAGTTCTTTAAACCTCAATAGTTCCAGCTTAACATGAACAAATCAACTTTCTGTTTGCACTCTATCCTGCATGTTACCTTGTTGTTGTCTCATATGACAGCATGGTGGCGCCACCAGTGGCCAATTAAAATTTACCGGTACAGGGGAGATAACTCTCCTCAAATTGTTGAATTAATGCCAGCAAGTCAATTGCTAATGTAATAGATTACAAGGAAAATAGAATAATATTATCTGTATATAATTGGTGATAATGAAGAGGGTAGAGTATTCATTAATGGACATTTTTTTCTTGAAAATCATGTTAGAACTGATGTATTCTTCTAAAATTATTTTCTTCATTATGTCCAATTTTATTATAAAATCTTTGGATTGGACTGATTATTAATTAATTATTTATTAAACTTATTAATTTTATTATAAAATCTAAATTCAACAAGATTTCTTACACAATTATGATACTATTTTGATAACACTATGTAGAGATTGATATTATTGATATCTTTATTTTATTCGAATGAAAACCCATGTCAATAATATGATCTCTGAAGTCTTATGTAAAGTTTGTGTATTTTTCAATTCAAGCTGTTGTTGTTGTTGTCGGTATTCATTGAAGAATTCGTCGCATTTTGTCGCTGTATCCAAACACCAAAATAGTTATATTGATAACTTGTATCATCGTTTAGATAACATATTGAAAAACAAATGTAGTACTTTGACAGAATTTCCCAATCAGGTTTGAAGGTAAACTATTATCAGATAGATTTTTTTTAATTTTCAAGAACAATTTTCTTACTTGAGTGAAACAGATGAAGTTCTCCATATGATTGATTCAGTAGAGAAAAGTACAATTTTGGTATATATCATGATAATATGCCTGCCATTTTTAAAAGAGAAAGTGCTAACCATATCTTCAACTGGAGATCCAATGTTGTGGATATTCTGTAAAACTGTCTTGTAAAAATACTTTCCAAAAGCAAACTGATTTTTTATCCTACAGGCAAACTTATTCTTACAAGATCATGTAGGACAGCTGTCCTGCAGGATCTTACAAGATCTTATAGGACAGCCAGCTTTGTGCCCTTCAGGATCTTGTAAGATCGTGTGGGACAAAAAAACTGTCTTGTAAGATCTTACAAGATCTTGTAAGAAAATTTCAAATCCTACAAGATCTTACAAGATTTTTTGGTAAGGGGTGCACATCTTCATAGTATGCTTAGGAACCCTAGAAAGTGTTAACCCACCCAGAGGGGGAGTAAGCTTAACCCAGCCCAGAGAAAATCCCCCCCCCCCCCTTTTTCTCTATTTAGAAGGTGTAATTATACAGATATACCAGGTTAGGGCAAGTATTTGTTATAAATCCCGGTCTGGACAACGGTGAATTTCCCGAGTGTCATGGTCTCGTCTGGGATTTATCTGCCTGAAGGATGGTACATGTAAATCTGTATAAAAGCATTTTAAAATCGCTGTTACCGTACCTGTCACAGATAGATGATCCACAGGGAACGCCTCCATTACCGGAATATCAGCACCACTGCCAACACCGTCATGTTCTTTTAACCAAGAATCTTCAACATCTGAAAACATAAGTCAAGAGTGATTGGACTTAATACTCAAAAAGACTTAACAATTTCCTCAAATACTGCCCTATAAGCGAGATTGTGGTCACAATCAGCGAGTCGCAACTAGCACCCAAGAAAAGCCTTCAGCAGGGGTCGAAAAAGTCTGTCTCCAGTGACGAGTAGCCAATAATTTTTTATTTTTTTTTGGTGGACAAAATTCATTCAAAACAGCTGCTAATTAGTGCATGGAAATGAGGTGTCATTAATTTATTGGTAGCTTTCAACATGGAGCTTTGTCACTAATCCTGAATTACATGTTCTTGTGACAATTTCAACAATTGCAAGTTCAGGTAATTCTCATAGGTGAAAGGTAAATTTTTTTGGTCACCTGTGGTAAAATTTTGAATATTTCAACCCCTGTTCAGGGATATGAAATTACCTCCCCTGAAACATTCAAGTGTAGACAATCCTTCAGGGATATGAAATTACCTCCCCTTCTTTACCCCAAAAGCATGGTGTCCCATGCTGATGGTGGCCACTAACTGTAACCATGAACTCGCTTATACTTAGAATTGTAAAACTTCAAGAGTTACCTGCCTTCCTGACAAGTATTATTCACAGCGTCTAGTAGAGACAAAAGAAATCCTCCTTCAGATTCCAGTGTGATAAAATCAAAATTACACGCTTGCATGTGATGTAACATGCAAGTGCCAAAATATGTACCGTTATTTCGTCTGTGCAGCCATATCCTACAGAGCTGAAGGGCGAGTGCAGCATTGTTTTGCTGTATTTTTCCCTCAATGGCAATCTGGAGGTCGTGTTCAGGTGTTACTGCTTGATGTTGTTTAAAACCAGGCGCCAGATATAACGGACACTGTAATCAACGGACGAAACACAAATAATCATTGAAAATGCTCAAATACGGAAATCAATAACTTTATCAATGTATGTAGAACAATGTATGTAGAACAATCAATAATGTAGAACTATTCCACTCCAAATATTAATTCCATATGTCAAGATTTTCATAACAAATTTGTCTTGTGGTTCAAACCGTCTTTAACGAAGTGTCAAATATCCCTGGACGAGACGTTCTTTTCAAACAGGCTAGTATGAATAGGATTTAAAGAGAGGATTCAACAATTTTTCAGACATATCACAATTCAAGCTCTACCAGGCATTCATTACATTCTGCTTCGCGCCTCTCCATTTAGCGTTGTCAGGGTCTCGCGGACTGTGCCGGAGTTGACCCGAGGTCATTTGTTGCCATAGTAAGCGAATGCGAGGGCCGTCAATCTGGGCGAATTAATATCAGCCGCGATTTACCGATATATATTTCCGCAACATATAGCTCTAGGATTATTTGTCAAAAAGCTGCCTTCAAACTGTGTGACACTGCCATTTTTGAACGACATTGAATATCTGTTAAGTGTATTTCAAGATAATTATATGTTTTGCAATCAGTAAAACAGTTAGACAGAACAGCCCTGCAAAAAAATGGCGAGGCCCCTATGTAAAGAGTGACCCCAATGTGGCTATTTATAGTGCTATCTGACTGAAGCACAATGCCACTGGTAGACATGATACTCTGCCCAGTCACATTATTCGGATCCATGGCCTATCAGTCCTTGATCAATCCTCATAATGCTGAGCACCATTCAATCAGCACCATTTTTAAGTCTATGTATGACTCGCCTGGGCTCTTCCACTTGTGAGGTGACACTCCGCTAAACCAACCATAGGAAACATGTGACAATGCTGTAGGCCTATGATAGTAAGAGATATAGACAAGGAACGAAACAAATAAAGCAATTTTGGCACCAAAAATTCACCCAAGCCTTCCTAATATATTAGTTAGTGCTCACGAACAGTTGTTCCGATCATATCCCGTTCTCATCTGGAGTTTTTGTCGACCAGACCTTTTTTTAAAGTTGTGCACCGGACCTTTTTCCTGAGACAGTCGCCATTTTCAACAGCTCCAGGGGCTTGGTTTGACCTCATGACCTTAGCGCTAATTTGGCACGTGATCGTCGATTCCGATGTCAACACAAATTGATTGGCTAACACTTTAATGTCAAGCGAAAACGCAGCAACCTCTGGCGATTGTTCTAGGTCAAACCACACCCCTGGGGCTGTTGAAAATGGAGGCGATCTTAGGGGAAAAGGTCCGGTGGACGACTTTGAAAAGATTGACAAAAACTCGAGCTGAGAACGGGATATGATCGGAACAACTGTTCGTGAGCACTAACTAATATATTAGGAAGGCTTGGTTGAATGTTAGACACTTGTTTCGTTCCCGGTCTATATCTCTTACTATCATAGGCCTGCAGCATTGTCGCATGTTTCCTATGAAACCAACACAGTGTGGTCACAGTGCTAAAGAAAACCTGAGGATATTGCATTATGTGTGTGCGTATACAGGTCTGTCTGTCTGCCTATCGTCACTGATATATTGTCAAACTTCCTTAAGTTTCTAATGACAAATACTGCAAGGGGGATAACCCAAGATGTGGTCTTCTTGATTGTCACTCAATTAAAACTACAGTTATTATCCATAACATCCTGAAGCTGCATTCAAGAAAAGCGCAAGACTTATTATCATTTTTAAACGGACTAACATGATTGGCTACTTCAGGACTCTTAAAGGTCCATTCTCACGGTGCGATTTGTAGAACAACTTGTAGCATACAACTCAGTTGCAGCAGCGCGAGAACAGTCGAAATGTTACAAGTTGTGTGAAATAGAACAGGTCCTATTTCATGCGATTAGTTGCATGCTACAAATCAGGGGATTCCCCCGCCGAGTTGTTACTACAAATCGCAACGTGAGAATGGGCCTTAAAAGGATGGGACATCTGCACATAGACTGAAAGTAGTTTTCATCATTGCCTCCATGCCAGACTTACAGGTCCTGTTATAAAGAGTGAGTGAGTGAGTGAATATGATTTAACATCGCTTTCAACTATATTTCAGTCATATCACGACGTTGTGTCCTATTCTTTTTCACACCCGGGAACCACACGGGTGGGGTCCTATTCCTTTTCATTCCCGGAAACCCCACAGGTGCCTCAGTTAGTCGCCTCTTACGACAAGCTCTATGAGGAGCTGAAGATTATTCTTACCATGGCCTGCGGTGTGCGCAACGACATCCCAGGTTAATCCCGGGAAGCCCCACGAGGCCCTGTTATAAAGATCTTACCCCAACCTCCCTGGACCTCTGGAGGAGAACGTCCAAGCTGGTTGGGTAGTCCTGGTCAATTGTTACTGCTGGTACACCTGGCTAATCAAAGGAGAACAAAATAAAACAGAATTTGGAATGACAGCAAAATATATTAAATTGATGTCATCGATATAATTCATCACATTTCTTACATTTGCATAGCTGTAGAATGGAAGAAATTAACACACAAATGATACCAGATAATGCAGACAACTAAAATCCCCTTCAGCCAGAGAGTTTCGGCAGACGGGTGTAGAAAATCGAAGAGGCAAATCAGGGAAAGTCACTCTTACAGAAGCAAAGCCAACATTTGCCAGCTTGGGTTAATTACAGCTGAGACATTTCAGAGAAAAGGAATGAGGAGCAAAAGGCAGTTATTAATTTACCTATGAATGATAAAAATGTATCTTCCCACATGTTAATGTGATATCAAGGGGCACCTATGTAGAATAAAATATCAAGTCCCTTTTTTCTCACTAGCTCTGTCTTAGAGTAGGAAAGCTACATGTAAAGTTAACAGACAAGAGGGACAGACATGGGCAAAACAATATTCTCGAGTCCGTCAAAGTTCAGTGATGAAAATAGGACAGAACAGAAAAGAATTCTCGAAGTGACCATTGTAACCAGTACCTTAAATATCCCCCCTTTCTGCCAGGCGATTTCTTCTATGGTCTTCCCTAGAATGGATGTATGGTCCAACCCAAGGGAGGCCACTCCACACACAACAGGTTTACGTACAATGTTGGTGCTATCGTACTGTCCACCTATGCCCACCTCCATGATGGCCACATCTACTTTCTCTTGGATGAACACATAGAAGGCCATGGTTGTGAGAAACGCAAAGTAATGCGGCATCACCCCATTATGTTCATGCTGTAAAGGTCAAGGTCAATGTGAAAGTTACTTGGATTGAATAAAATAAATTTACTGACATCATTTTTGAGCACGGCATCAACCATTTTCATTACCAACTGCAACAAAAATAAACAATTTTACCCATTTTTCTCTCAAAGTTTTGCCAAAATTTTGTTCTTGAACATTTTATCAAAGAGTTGTTTCATACCTATTTGTATCTTCACATATCCAAGTCGAACACTACACGTGTTGCCCTAGCTGAACATTACACCCAGATTCTGATCAGAATATGGTTTTGTGATGTCATAGCTCTATAAATATTCCATGGTTCATATCAGAAAAAGCACCACTGTATGACCCCCTTAAAATTCAGATTTGATTGGCTATTGGAAGGAAATGAACAGTTCCCATTTGAAAATCAATACAACCATCACTTGCCATATCTGGAAATTACAGAGACATCAAAGAAAATCCTCGCAGCATGGTGTTGGCAGGCTCATATCTTGATTGGCTATATGACATCACGTGTGTTTATAGTTTGAACAATTTACACCATTTATTAGATTGAGGTAAATGACGGAACAGTAGTGTAGTATTTAACTTGGAATGTGAAGATGATCTATTTGTTGTTTGCAGGAAATAGTATTGTAGTGAGAATAGGTTTTCTCACTGTCTTGCTTTATTATAGAGTTATCTCCCCTGGTAGAGGGCGCTGATTGCCCTCTAGCCAATGAGAGTAACTCGCGGGCTTGCAAAAGAAGCCAGAGGAGAAACTGACCTGGACTGCAACAGACGTGACAGACGACTTCTCTCAGGGTTTTAACCGGCAGGTAAGCCTGTCCCCTATACTGGCTAATATCTGTGTAGCTGTAATTACTACAATTGGTGATTGTTGAATGTTGATTTTTCAAGGAATATTGTTCATTTTATGCGAATTGTATTCAGCTGCATTGCTTTCCCAGAAAATGATGGATATATTTGACCACTGTGAAAAAAAAGGCTCAAGTTTTTTATTTCAATTTTGTTTAACGGGCCCATAACCCCTCAGCTGTTGTGATTGAGATGTCTGGTAAATTACGGATGCTTGACCTTAGTGCCGTTATTTAAAAATGTGTACCATTAAACTCTGTTTGAAAACTGCGGCAAGATCACTTGTTATTTTTGACTTAATTCTGGTCCATTGCCAGATTCATGTGTGGTGTTTTTGTAAAGACTAGCTAGGGTTCTTCACGATATTTATCTAAACATGTTGAAAGTGGGATATTTTATCTGAAAGGTACTGTGGGACGACTCCCTCGCACATCTATGGTAAGGTTTTGATTAAGAACCAGTTGCATGTGCGATGTAAGTTTGGAAAGACTATCAATAATTTTCCAAGAGATATTGTTTTAACAGCACTGGACCTATTCTTTGTCAGATAATTTAACCTTGAAGACTGGTCATAGCTGATCATCACCAATATGCCAATGGTACAAGATATATTGTGATAACATCACTGGTGGACAAGCAATCTTACTTCTCACCTTATACTGTTACCATGGTCACGGTTCCCAACCTACTTGAAAAATATCTTTCCATGACTTTCAAGGACCTAAATCAACTTTTTTCCAGAATTTTCAAGCACATTTCATCCATTATATACATGTATACACAGATTTCTGGCATTCTCAATACTGCAATGCTCACAAACAGCATACAATAAAGTAGCGAACAACATAATTAATAAGGGAATTTTTGTTATCAAGGCTTAATTTCAAAGACTTTCCAGGATTGACAGACAAAAAATCTGTACTTTCAAGCCCTGAAAATTGGCGATATAAAAATTGACAACTTTCCAGGTATTCAAGTACCCGTGGGAACCTACTTTTGTCAGTATGAGTTTATCATAGACCTCCCAGAAGTATTTGCTGAACAACTCGCCACTGATTGGCTTCCCACTGATGCGGATCCTCTCGCGTACCTCAACAAGATGGGGAGAGCTGAATAAAATGAGAGAACATAAATTAACTAGAGGTTCCGCTTTGACCCTTGAGTTGCTGCTCCGGCATGAAGCCTATGCTGGTTGTTTTTTAAAGCAAAAACATACGTCTCCCCCAACCTCCCACCTTGCCTTGAGTGGGCACATAATTTAAGGGAAAGTGCTATAAAATGAATGTAGCAATAAGTATCCTAAACAAAACTGCGCATCTAAAAATATTAATTACAAAGAGGCGATTTTTATTGTTGCAGTAACCCAGTGAGGAGTCGGGATTTATAAGCAATGAGTGGATTGTCGACATCTACAGCGTCCAACCAATGTGAAATACATGTAATTGTGAAGCATCAACTATTTCGAAACTGATCACATTATAGGAAAGATGCAAAACATACAAGAGCCACACCTATAGTATACATGCTGTACCGTATAGAAGTTTCATGCATCTGCCTTCAGTAGTTTCCAAGATATGGAGTGAACAAAAATTGGACAGACAGATAAGCACATTTTGCATGGACCCACGCAAGCACTAGCTCACACTCAAACCTAATTAGATCATAAGGCCATTTCAATGAAGCTTCCATCCAAGTTTGGTGAAATTCCGTCCAGTAGTTCTCAAGGTATCTTGCAGACAAGGCCTGTATATACATGTACAAGTAGATGGACGGACGGACGGACACCGGACACGGATGAATGCACGCACACACACCAAAACCTAGTCAAATGAGGGGGCTATCCCATTGAAGCTCCCATCCAAGTTTGGTGAAATTCCATCCAGTAGTTCTTAAGATATCTTGCAGACAAGCCCTGTATATACATGTACAAGTAGATGGACGGACGGGCGGACACCGGACATGGATGAATGCACGCACACACACCAAAACCTAATCAAATGAGGGGGCTATCCCAATGAAGCTTCCATCCAAGTTTGGTGAAATTCCATCCAGTAGTTCTCAAGATATCTTGCAGACAAGGTAAGGGGGCGGACAGACATCCAGACAGACATCCATCCAGCCATCCAGACAGACAGCACAAACGTGCACTAGATGTCTCCCCCCAACATAGTTGGGGGAGACATAATTATTGCTTTAACTACTGTATATGAACGTTTTAAAGGAACACATAATACACACGTGTACTTTCCTTTTCAATGCCCCTTTTCAGATACAAATGTTAAACAATAAACTGATATTGTCCACTGATACATGAGCAGTGCTGTGTGGCTCTAGGCATGCATTTTTGGTTCGTAACTGCCCCCGCAGGCATGGGTAATGGTGATTGGTCTTTAATATCCAGAGGTCAGGGTTCACCATGTAACACTGTTCACAGGGATGGGAAAGTATGAATCATTAAGAGGGTGGGTGTAAAACCTGACAGTTTTAATCAAGGTTTTCAAGGTAGTGTGCGAACCCGCGGTCACCATAAAATACTGGGTTGGGGTGGCATAGGGGGGGAGGGGGGTGTGAGTGGGAATTAAATTCATTACGATGAGAAGTTGATGAAATACGATCAGGTTGTTCCTCCTACATTTAGAAAGTCAAGTTAATTCAAGACAAAATCTGCAGTTGAACTGTATCGATGGTGACGGTTTACCTGAAGAATCCAGTCTTGTATCCATGGTGACGTAAGATGCTCTCATAGAGTGCACACGTTGAACCTTTCCCCTTTGTTCCAGTAATATGTATGATTGACAGTTTGTCTATTTCGTCCAGCTGAAAATACAAAAAAAACATGTGAATGCATTACACTTGTAACGTGAACGGGACGCAGCTGAGCTTAGTCTCGTTAAATGGTAGCGTACAAGCTGTCAGGCCATGGTCCCTGCCGGCACTAGTCCTTGCCAACTAGAGATTCACTTCGGCCTGTCACCTTGTCTGGATCGAGAAAGTAGGAGAGTGTAGAGACAACCAAGACTGATATAGGGTCAAATAATATGCAATAATATTCAATTAAATGTACAGGATGATCGTGGTTAAAGATGTAAATATGTACAGTTTATTATATACGCGCACCGAGTAAAGGGCGGCCTGGTTGCTGGCCCTTTCCACACGGTAGGTGATCGTAGAGCGGCCTGGCTGCTGGTCCCTCTCTTGGTATGGAATGTCGTTGGAGTGAGGCCAAGGATAGCGGCTCGACGTCCTTCCTTCTCCCGGCTGTTGGAGCGAGGCTACGGATATAGCGGCTCTCTTCTCTGTAAGGTAGGTATATCGTCCCCAGAAAACGTCGTGGCTTCCCACCGTGGATATGACCGTCTCCCCTTACAGGTACGTATGGTCCCAGAGATTGCTCCGTCTTTCCACCGTGGATACGTCTGCTTCTCCTTGTGAGAAATCCCCTCTACAGGAAGGTTCGCCCTCCCAACGTGGATATGTCCGTTCTTCCTCACTTGTAACCTGTCTTGCGAGGATGCTTCCGTATCGTGTTCCCTCCAAGGTAAGTATATGTTCCCCAGAAAGTCCCCTGAATGTGTCGTAGCTTCTCACCGTGGATATGACCGTCTTCCCCTCGCAGGTACGTATTTTCCTAGAGATGGACTCGTCTTCCCGTCGTGGATACGTCTGTTTACCTTGCAGGTACGTATTCCCTTCTACAGGTCGGTTCGTCTTCCCTCCGTGGATACGTCTGTCTTCACCTGGTTTGTACGTATCGGCGATGCCACTTCTTCCGTGTGATTATTATCTCACCCTAGGTTCGTCTAATAACCGTGATCTTGGCTGACTTCTATCCAGGCGTAGTCTGGCTTGCGAGGATCCTCTCCTCAGGATGTATCCGGCTAGATGATATGGTCTAATATAACGTCTCTGGCAGTGAATCTGTCTGTAACAGTTTTGAGATGCTGCTTCGGTGGCGTGCTCATAGGCACCGTAAACGGCCCAGACTGAGGTACTCACGACGACCGATAAAACAGATCTTCTTTCGATAGACTTCCTTCAACGTCTCAGATCACATCAAATCGCCCTGCTTCCCCTCACAGGTTGGTACCAGTCTTCTGTCATCCGTTTCACGGTGAGAACGCTCTCAGACAACGTTATGCCTCTCCACCGTGAACACTTCAGGGCCCCCAACACATAAGCTGGCTTGTGAGAGTGACGTTATATGTGTTGTAATTCTTCCTTCGAGCTCCAATCAGGTAGGTACAGTTGGATCCTAGATATCGCCAGTGCGGTATAGTGCTTCATGTATCAGCAGCCCAATTCCATATCCCCTGGAATATTACCGGTCGCTCCAACGCATCCCAGCATTCGCCGACCACACTGCTGCTCGATACCCTTCACTAATACAACAGACACTGGACTTCCTATGTTCCCTCTTCTTCGTGCAGGCACCGTCCACCGATTACACGTCTGTGCATGCAATACACTGTTCGGTCTATTTGCCCAATAGAAGAGTATAGTTACCTGGTTGCACTTCAGATCAAAAGTGATTTCCATGCCTGATCTCCGCCTTTTATACACATCAGACCATGTACATGTAACGTGTAGTTGCCCGTATGAAATGCCACACTTTCCCGCAGCGCCATCTGCACTATCCAGTCAAAGATAACTCACATCATTGTACAACTTAGGAACGATAACTCCAATCGTTATCACCAAGCAGACTTTGGGGAATTCCCGACTTCTAGTTTCACTTTCGTTACTGCTGATCATATCGCCGTATATTGTTTGCACAGTTTCTCTGTAAACGGGAACATCATGCAGTGATCTCCGTTGATATCACAGACCAAGAATGGACACAAATACTGGACGGTAAGTTCATTCAGTTATATACCCGGTGTAAACCCGTATTTTATGTTGAGTGTTGTGGCGTCATGTAGACCCCTATTTCCGCCCATTTCCGGGTTAGCGTGCACACTTCGCTTCAGACTTGCACTCCGACTGGGGCTCGTGTTTAGTCCTGATTTAACGTTTAGGGGATACCAATATTCGTTACACACTGAATCCATTCAGTTTCGTATTTCAAGAGCACAGTCCTTGAATATCATTTTCATTGAACCACAATCGTCACCTTGGCACCCGTTACAATCCCAACTACGGGAATTCCCCTAATAAATTGATCACCGGAAGTGATATTTGAGGTATTTGAGGGTGATCGATTTATTGCAACTGAGCGAAAGCTGTGATTCGCGGAAAACGGAGAAATGAAAGTTTGAATCATCAAGTGCCCAGTTTCCGATACTATCATTTGTCCGGGACAGTACAAGTGATTTGTTTCAAATTATAGGTTACTATTAAAAGTTGGGTGTGATTATTTATTTTCAACCAGTGTATTCATTAGTTTTCAGTTGTTAATTTTAAGTAGTCTTATCAAGTAGTCAATTGGAAATATTGGAATTAAACCGTCCAGCCAAATACATTATTCTGTTTGACCTTAGTGCCGTTATTTATAAATGTGTACCATTAAACTCTGTTTGAAAACTGCGCCAAGATCACTTGTTATTTTTGACTTAATTCTGGTCCATTGCCAGATTCATGTGTGGTGATTGCACCTACACGCGATTTGACAAATAATAAATGGGAGACAACTCTTGGGACCAAAACGCTCTCACGACTGTATGACCACTGCGTGGATGTGTTCACTTGCACCATCACGGAATTCTTTAACTTTTCGCTTTATTTAATTGCAATCATTTAGGTTTCGGAATCTTCTACTTTTTAACGAATAAAATGATATAAAATTTATGCATGTACCTTCCCTGTCGTTTTCCGTAAAAGGGTTCGCTGAAATAATGCGATCGAAATCAAGTAATTTTCAGCGCTTAGGATGGAGCTGTCCTTCGCCAGACGCTTTTTGTCCACCGTGAGACGGAGACTATCGTGTGTCCGTCTGGGGACGGCTGTGTTAAAATGTTGTATTTGTTCAAATACGAATGCGGATTTTGGACATAACAGTTCTCTGGTGAATAAAATGCACGATTACATGAAAGTCTTCAATATTCCACCATCTAAGAGATGACAGTCCTGGAGAATGACAGACTCATGGAATTATAGCCCTCAGGAATGATAGTCCCAGGTAATGAGCCTTGTTTCAATATCCTGGTAGGTCCATCCCATAAATCATAGTCTACATGAATTACACCCTAGGAATGACAGTCCCCAGGAATGACAGTCCGCAGGAATGACAGTCCACAGGAATGACAATCCCCAGGAATCATAGTCCACAGGAATCAGTCAATCGGTAATGATAGACCTCAAGGACGATAGTCGCCACATGAATGTTAGCCCCAGGAATGACAGTCCCCAGAATTCTTAATACTCAGGAAAGATATTCCTCGGGAATGACAGGTTCTTCGAATTTTAGGCCCCAGGAATAATAGTCCCATCATTGACATTCCCCAGAAATGTCAGTCATCAGGAATGATAGTCCGCTGAAAATGACAATCCCCAGGAATCAAAGTCCACAGGAATCATAGTCTCCAGGAAACTGTGACCATAATCCCCAGGAATGATAATTAAGGAATGACAGTCCCCAGGAATGACATTCCACTGGAATTATAGTCCCCAGGAATAAAATCGTCCAAGAATGACAGTCACCAAGAATGACAGTCACCAAGAATGGTAGCCCCAGGAATGGTAGACCCAGAATTGACAGTTACCAGGACTGATAATCCCAAGGAAAGACAGTCTCATGGATAGTGCCCAGGAATAATAGTCTCCAGTAATGACAGTCCCCTGGAATTATAGCGCTCAGGAGTCCACAGGGATTACAGTCCCCAGGAATGATAACCCGCAGCAATGACATCCCCTAGGAATGGTAGTTCCCAGGACTTACTGTCCCCGGTAATGGAGCATCAGGAATGACAGTCCTCAGAAATGATAGCCCCCAGTATTCATAGTCCCCAGGAATGGCGGTTCCCTGGAATTATTGTCTCTATGAATATATAGTCGCCAAGAAAGACAGTCCCCAAGAATGGTAGTCCCAGGAATAACAGTCCTCAGGAATGGTAGCCTCTGGAATGACAGTCCCCAGAAAGGAGACAACAGGACTCATAATCCTCAGGAGCATAGCGCCCAGGAATGACAGTCCCCAGGAGTGGTAGTTCCCAGGACGGACATTCCCCAGTAATTCTAGCTTCAGCAATGACAGTCCACTGGAATTATAGTCCCCAAGAAGAAAATCCCCCAAGAATGACAGTCACCAAGAATGGTAGCCCCAGGAGTGACAGTCTCCAGGAATGGTAGACCCAGGATTGATAGTTCTCAGGACTGATAGTCCCCAGGAAAGACAGTCTCATGGATAGTCCCCGGGAATAATAGTCTCCAGTAATGACAGCACCCAGGTATGATAGTCCCCACGAATGAGAGTCCCCTAGAATTATAGTCCCCACGATTCCCCAGGATTGACAGTCCCCCGGAATGCTAGCCCCCGGAATGACAGTCTCCAGATATTATAGTCCCCAGAAATGATAATCCCCAGGAATAACCATCCTCGGGTATGACAGTCCCCAGGAATGACAGTCTCCTGGAATTATAGTCCCCAGGAATGACAGCCGCCAGGAATCATAGTCCCCACTAATAACAGTTCCCTGGAATTATAGTCCTCAGGTGCCCACGGGGATTACAGCTTCCCAGGAATGATAACTCTCAGGAATGGTAGTTCCCAGGACTAGCTGTCCCCGGTAATGGAGCATCAGGAATGACAGTCCCCAGAAATGATAGCCCACAGTATTCATAGTCCCCAGGAATGACCGTCCCCTGGAGTTATAGTCTCTTGCAAAACTGTCTCCAAGAATGACAGTCCCCAAGAATGACTGTCCCCAAGAATAACAGCCCCGGGAATGGTAGGCCCTGAATGACAGTCCCCAAAAATGATACCACAGGATTTATAGCCCCAGGAATCATAATCCAGGTTTTATAGTGCCCAGGAATGAGAGTCCTCAAGAATGGTAGCCCCATGAATGACAGTCCCCAGGGTTGACTGTCCCCGGGAATGGTAGTTCCCAGAACTGACAGCCCCCAAGGATGGAAGTAGCAAGAATGACAGTCCTCAAGAATGACAGTCCCCAGTAATTGTAGTCCCCAGGCATTATAGTCCCCAGTATAGACAGTCCACATGAATGGTAGCCCCAGGAATGACATTCCTCGAGAATGACGGTCCCCAGTATTGATAATCCCCAGGAATGATAGTCCCAGGATTGACAGTGCCCAGGATTCACAGTACCCATGAATTTTAGCACCAGGAATAACAGTCCTCAAGAACGATAGTACCCATGCGGGAAAGACAGTCACCTGGAATTATAGTCCTCAGGAAAGTCTCGTGGAATAATAGCCCCTGAGAAGGACTGTCCCCAAGAATGGTGTCTCCAGGAATGGCAGTCCCCAAGAATGGCAGCCCCAGTATTGACAGTTCTCAGGAATGATAGCCCCCAGGAATAATAGTCCCCCAGAAATGACAATCCTCAGGTATGATAGTCCCCCTGAATGACATTCCCTTGGAATTATAATATCCAGGAATTATAGACCCCAATATGACAGTCCCCAAGAATGGTAGCCCCAAGAATGACAGACCACAAAGATGGTAAACCCGGGATTGATAACCGCAAGAATGATAGTCCCCAAGAAAGACAGCCTCCTGCAATTATAGTCCCCAGGAGTCCCCAAGATTGACAGTCCCCAGGAATGGTAGCCCCTGGAATGCCAGTCTCCTGAAATTATAATCCCCAGGAATGATAATCCCCAGGAGTCGTAGCTCCGAGGAATGACAGTCCTCAGAAATGGTAGTTCCCAGGACTGACATTCCCCAATAATGGTAGCTCCAGGAATGGCAGTCTTCAGGAATTACAGTCCCCAGTAATGATAGTCCTTATGGATGATACTCCCCAGGCTTGATAGTCCTCAGGAATGACAGTTCTTAGGAATGGTAGCCCCAAGAATCACAGTCCTTCGGGTTGACAGTCCCCAGGAATGATACTTCCCAGGACTGACAGTCTCCAGGAAAGGAAGCCCAAAGAATGACAGTCCCCAGGAATCATAGTTCCCAAGAACGACATTCCCCAGTAATGATAGTCCCCTGGGATGGCATTTCCCAGGAGTGGTAGACCCAGGGAAGACAGTCCCTATGATTGGCAGTCCCCAGGAATTATAGACCGCTGTATGACAATCCCAAGAAGTCAAAGTCCACCCGAATCGTAGTCTCCAGGAAACGGTAACCATAATGCACAGGAATGATAATACCCAGGAATGAGAGTCCCAAGGAATGACAGTCCGCTGGAATTATAGTCCCTAGGAATAGAATCCCTCAAGAATGACAGTCTCCAAGAATGGTAGACCCAGGATGGTAGCCACAAGAATGACAGTTCCCTGGAATGGTCTCATGGAATTATACACAGCCAGAAAAAGGGTGATGGCCCATTACCTTTTTATGGTGATATTGCCTGTTCATCACCCTTTAAAGGCGAGAAAAAGGGTGATGGCCAATGTCGTCACCCTTTTACGGCGATGGCCCAGGTCGTCATCGTTTTAGGCTGATAGCCATTACCCTTTTAGGGCGATGACTTAAACATTTGCACTCAATGCTGATCACCCTTTTAGGGTGTTAGCCATTATCCTTTTAAGGTAACAGCCATGACCCTTTTAAGGTAATGGTGGAAAAGGGTGATGGCTCTAACACCTTTTTTGGGCTCTGTAGTCCCCAGGAATGACAGCCGTCAGGTATGATAGTCCCCAGTAATGACAGTGCCCTAGGGTCCACGGGGATGGCAGTCCCCATGAATGATAACGCCCAGGAATGACATTCCCTAGAATGATAGTTTCCAGGACTTACTGTCCCCAGTAATGGAGCATCAGGAATGACAGTCCTCAGAAATGATAGCCCCCAGATTTCATACTCCCCAGGAATGACGGTCCCTGGAATTATAGTCTCTAGGAATATAGTCCCCAGGAATGCCTTCCCCAAGAATGGTAGCCTCAGGAATAACAGTCCCCAGGAATGGTAGCCCCTGGAACGACAGTTCCCAGAAATGAGAGACCACAGGATTTATAGTCCCCAGGAATGATAACCAGGTAGTAGCCAGGAATGACAGTTCCCAGGAATGGTAGTTCCCAGGATTAATATTCCCCAGGAATGACAGTCCCCAGGTATGATAATCACATAAATCATAGTCTCCAGGAATGGCAGCCCCAGGAGTGACGATCCCCAGTAATTATAGACCCAAGAACTTATAGTCCCCTTGTATGATAGTCCCCAGGGAAGGCAGTCCCCACGGTTGACAGTCCCCAGGAAATGACAGTCTCATTGACAGTTTCCAGAGTGACATTTCCCAGGAATGGTGACCCCAGGGAAGACAGTCCCCGGGATTGACAGCCACATTAATGACAGTCCTAAGAAATGATAGTCTGCAAGAATGACACTCCCCAGGAATTACAGTCCCCACGAATGGTAGCCCTAGAAATAAGTCCTCACGATTAATTGTACCCAGGAAGGACAGTTTCCTGCAATTATAGTCCCCAGGAATAATAGTCCCAAGAAATAACAGTCTTCAGGTTTGACAGTCTTCGGGTATGGCAGTCTCCAGGAATGAAAATCCCCAGGAATTATAGTCCCCAGGAATAATGGTTCCCAGGAATGACAGTCCCCAAGAATGGTAGCTCAGAAATGACCGTACCTAGGAATGATAGTTCCCGGATGACAGTCCCCTAGAATTATGGTTTCCAGGAACAATAGTCCCCCGGAATGACACCCGCAAGGTATGGTAATGTCCATTAATGAAAGTCCCCGGCATTATTGTCCCAAGGAGTCCACAGGAAGTATAGTCCCAATGAATGGTAATCCCCAGGAGCCATACTCCCCAGGAATTTTAGTCCCCAAACACCTAAGATATAAGCAGAAAACTAAGCGTCTGGGGAAGGACATGCTATCTTCACGTTGTCGCATACGTGGGTGGCTTGTATAGGTTCATTTCGTATCTAGGGGCTTGGAACAACCAAAGGAACGACTCACATAAGATCGTCTACCATTTACTCTCAAGCAATATATGTCTAAACATCTTAAACATGAGTTAAACACTAGGCGTCTGGAAAAGGGCATGCTTTCTCCGTGTCGTGTCACACGTGAGTTAGGAACTTGTGTAGAATAATTGTGTATTTAAAGGATTGGAACAACTGAGAGAACGATTTACATAAGACCCATTGGCATTTAATATGCAGCAGTATCCAAGCACCTAAATTATAAGTTACAAACTAGGCGTCTGGGGAAGGACATTCTTTCTCCGTGTCGTCTCATAAGTGAGCTAGTGAGCTAGTATAGGTTCATTTTATATCTTGGGGCTTGGAACATCCAAGGGAACGATTCACATAAGATAAGCTAGCATTTACTCACCAGCAATATATCTCCAAACACCTAAACTAGAAGTTACAAACTAGGCGTCTGGGGAAGGACATGTTTTCTTCCTGTCGCCTTGTGCGTGAGTTAGTGACTGGTGTACGTTTTTGTGCATCTAGAGGCTTGGAACAACCAACAAAACGATTCACTTAAGATCAGCAAGCCTTTACTGTCCAGCAAAATATGTCCAAACACCTAAAATGTAAGCTAAAAACTAAGCGTCTGGGGAAGGACGTGCTTTCTCCTTGTCTCATAAGTGAGTTAGTGACTTGTATACACCTATTGTGTATCTAGAGGCTTGGAACAACCAACAAAACGATTCACGTGAGATCACCAAGACTTTACTGTCCAGCAAAATGTGTCCAAACACCTAAAATATAAGCTAAAAACTAAGCGTCTGGGGAAGGACATGCTTTCTCCTTGTCGCCTCATAAGTGAGTTAGTGACTTGTATACACCTACTGTGTATCTAGAGGCTTGGAACAACCAGCAGAACGATTCACGTAAGATCACCAAGCCTTTACTGTCCAGCAAAGTATGTCCAAACACCTAAAATATAAGCTAAAAACTAAGCGTCTGGGGAAGGACATGCTTGCTCCTTGTCGTCTCATAAGTGGGTTAGTGACTTGTACAGACCTATTGTGTATCTAGATGTTTGGAACAACCAACACAACGATTCACGTAAGATCACCAAGCCTTAAATGTCCAGCAAAATATGTTCAAACACCTAAAATATAAGGTAAAAACTAAGCGTCTGGGGGAGGACATGCTTTCTCCTTGTCATCTCATAAGTGAGATAGTGACTTGTATAGACCTATTGTGTATCTAGGGGCTTGAAACAACCGAGGAAACGATTTTCATATGATCAACTATCATTTCCTCTCCAGCAATATATCTCCAAACACCTTAACCGTGAGTTACAAACTAGGCGTCTGGGGAAGGACATGCCTTCTCCGTTTCGTTTCATACAAGAGTTACTAACTTGTAGAGAGTTATTTTGTATCTAAGAGTATTGGAACAACCCTAAGAGTATTGGAACAACCAGCAGAACGATTCACATAAGATCACCTAGTATTTACTCCCCAGCAATGTATCTCCAAACACCTAAACTAGAAGTTACAAACAAGGCGTCTGGGGAAGGACATGTGTTCTCCGTGTCGTCTCATACGCGAGTTACTAACTTGTATAGATTAATTGTGTATCTAGAGGCTCGGAACAACAAATAGAACGATTCACATAAGACCACCGATCATTTACTCTCAAGCAATATATCTCCAAACGCCTAAAATATAAGTTACAAACTAGGCGTCTGGGGAAGGACATTCTTCCTCCGTGTCGTCTCATAAGTGAGCTAGTGACTTGTATAGGTGCATTTTATACACTCAAAATAATAATCCGTTAAAATTTAACGTATTACTATCCGTTAGGTAGTTTTAACGGATTAATCCGTTATATAAACGGAAATAGTACGTTATAGTAAGGGAATCTTCCGTTGTTGTATTGCACTGACGGACTCATCCGTTACATCAACGGAATATCCCATCAGTCAGCAAGTAATCATTGGTCCCACCTGGGCAAACGTGGGCATGTCGCGGGCTGTGGGGGCATGGACAACCCTACACTGGCCCCAAGTGGGTTAAGTACTGGGAAGCCCACATTCTGAATTGGGCTGTGTTGGCATCTCCACATTAACCTAACCACACCGGGCCGTCGTGGGCATCACCGCACCAAGAGTTATCTAACTTGAATGAACCTACTCATTTGTTTTACTTTTATGAGCAGGAAATTGTAATTTTAAAATTTATCTGCATGTATAATTACGTTTGCGATTAATGAGCATTATCGGAATTATATGCCAAACATGTCCGACTCTGTCCGATCGATAGAATTTTAATTTTTTTTAATTTCTTCCTCGACAAAGAGAAAGCACTGAATTAAAAACCACATGAGAGTTAATCAGCGCAGTCAATATCAATGCGGTTTGAGTTAAAATCATTAAACATTGGATATTACGAACGATTCCGATGATCTATATACTGAGAGGATTATTCTCTTAACTCGGACGTTAGAGTTACGTGAAAAAGTCCACTCAATATAAGCCCAGTTTGCATGGGATAAAATTTAATAAATTTCCGGTTACCAGCAAGGGCCCAACGTTGAATCCGTTAAAAAATAAGAATCCGTTACAATAACGGAATATTCCCTCGATTCCCTGGGGACGGACTTTTCCGTTAAATTTAACGGATAATAAAATCCGTTGAATCCGTTAAAAAATAGGAATCCGTTACAATAACGGAATATTCCCTTGATTCCCTGGGGACGGATTTTTTTCCGTTCGAGTAAACGGAATTTTATTTTGAGTGTATCTAGAGGCTTGGAACATCCAAGGGAACGATTCACATCAGATAACCCAGCATTTACTCCCCAGCAATATATCTCCAAACACCTAAACTAGAAGTTATAAACTAGGCGTCTGGAGAAGGACATGTGTTCTTCCTGTCGCGTCGTGCGTGAGTTAGTGACTGGTGTACATTTACTGTGCATCTAGAGTCTTGGAACAACCAACAACACGATTCACGTAAGATCACCAAGCCTTTACTGTCCAGCAAAATATGTCCAAACACCTACAATATAAGCTAAAACTAAGCGTCTGGGGAAGGACATGTTATCTCCGCGTCGTCGCATATGTGAGTTACTGAATTGTATAGGTTCATTTTGTATCTAGAGGCTTGGAACAACAGATGGAACGATTCACATAAGATGATCTAGCATTTACTCTCAAGCTGTATATGTCTAAACACCTAAAGTATATGTTACAAACTAAGCATCTGGAGAAGGGCATGCTTCCTCGATTACAATTGAGCAGTATTGTGTGAGGGATATGGGTACCAAATTACTAGCGCATGGGGATTGGCTGATGAGCGAGCAGGAATCATTAAACTAGACATAAAATTACACGCAGGAATTTAGTCTGTTTCCTTAACCCCTGGCCAACGACGACATATTGTTTATACTATCTTTGTCTTTGGCTGGGACCGCTTGGCCCAGCCAAAGACAATATATAATATATTAACGTCGGGCAGGGGTTAGAGCAAGTTCAAACTAACAGGAGGTGAACGCTATACATAGGTGTCGCCAATTTCATGGGGCACCGTTACACCGGTACCGTTATAGCTTAAACAAAAAATAAATTAGAAGCATCTGGTCCGTCATTCATTATTCTGCCCCCGTCCCTTAATGAATATCCGTGTCCATAATCCAAAGACCTATTCCATATTTCGAAAAACAGCATTATCAGCAAATTAGAAAAAAACAATAATAGTATACATAAACATAGGCTAGTTTTCTGCAAGAGACAGTTCAACAGTTTTCAATAATGCCGGCAAGACATCAGGATGTTGCAAAAATATGAAATGCGTATTGCTGATCAGTATTCTTAATCTATATGATATTCGCTGTGAAGATTCATGTAGAAAATGATGCATATCAGTCAGGTTTTGCTTGTGACTGTTCACATGGACACAATGAGGATATTGAAGTACATGGGTTCATACGACCCCAAGACCCGGGGATTAAGCAGGATTAGAGACAAGTTACGAAAGGAACCGCGATACATCTTGCTCACTATGCTCGTATTTTGCTATCAGCACGAGATAAGTATCGCCAAATCTGAAGGCGCGTGGTAGTTTAGCCCTGTTTTATAAGTTTCCGCGACAATGTTTTGTGACGTTCATTAAAATCGTCACATTTAACACAGGATCTAGCAAATACTACGATGCGAGATAAGTGTATACACCATATGCGGGTCCCACTAGAATTTGCTATCTAGAAAGGGATAGTTTACGATGTCGAAATTGTAATGATCTCTTTTGTCATAAAGTCGATGAAAGAGAAGGTTTCTCACTAGTATACTAGTACAAATTGTTCAAAATACAAACTCAAGAATTTCTTGTTATGATTAGAAATATATACATTCACAAGTTGAAATCAATCACATTCATTCAATGGAGACATTTGTGTTATATTAATTCCTCCGCCCTTGAAGAAAACAAATCTGTATTATGATCACTTGACATGTCATAACTATCACATCAACTAGCATTTTCTCTCCAGTAATATATCTCCAAAGACCTAAAGTATCAGTTACAGCGTCTGGGAACGGACATGCTTTCTCCATGACGTGAGTTAGTCACTTGTATGGACTTGCTGTGTAGCTTTAGACCTGGAACAATCAAGAAAACGATTGAAATACGATAACTTTTCATTTACTGTCCAGTGAGATGTCTCCAAACACACTAAATGAGTTACAAACTAGGCGTCTGAGGAAGGTCATACTTTCTCCTTGCCATCGCATGCTCGAGTTAGTATCTAGTATAGCCTACTGTGTATCTTTAGACCAGAGACAACCGAGATCTATTCTCGATCACTAAGATGTCTCCAAATAGTAAATATACGAGTTATTGTGTGTAAGCGTATGTCCGGTACATTATAAATTGTTTTATTTCCATTTTCAAAGGAAGATTCAACTAATGTTTCATTAGTTTGCGAGAGCCTTTGTTCCTAAAAGAAGAACTGCAATTAAAGTATTGGCCTTTTACTGTAATAGCGTATAGGCATATATTTTATTTCATTTGATGGAATATGTTATAAATATTAAATTTGCGAGAGCCTCGAATCTTAAGAGAAGAATTAAGAGCATATACTGTAATATCGCATGGGTGTATATTGTATAGTGTTGAATATTTCTCCTTATTGAATATGTAATCAATATAATTAGCTTGCGGGAACCTTAGTTCTTAAGAAACGAACTGCAATTACAGTGTTGATGTTGTATTGTAAAACGAATAGGCATATAACTGGTATATCTTTTATTTCTCTTTCATGACCTATGTAATCAAATGTAATTAGTTTGCTTAAGAGAAAAACTGCAATTATAGTATTGATCTTATACTGTAGTAGCGTAGTCATATTCCCGGTGTATATTATATAGAATTTATTTGTGTTAAAAGAGAATGTAATTGACGTAATTAATTTGCAAGAGCCTTAGTTCTTTAGAGAGGAAACGATATTATTGATGTTATACTGCATATACTCGATATATACTATTAGTGTTTTATTTCCCATGGGATATGTACTTAATGTAATTAGTTTGCGAGAGCCTTAGATCTTAGGAGACGAACTCCAATTATACTACTGATGTTTTACTGTAATCGCGTATAGGCATATACTAGTGTTTGCGAGAGCCTCAGCTATTGTAATATCGTCACGCGTATTACAGATTTTTTGACTTAGTGTTATATTTCTTCTTACGGGAATGTCAGTGACGTCATTACGTCACTAAGGCGAGAGCCTTAGTTCTTAAGAGGAGAACTGCCATGATAGCATTGATATTCTACTATATATGCCTGATATACAGTAAAACATTTCTTATTGGATGTGTAATTATTATAGTTTGCGAGAAGCTTAGATCGTAAGAGACGAACTGACAGTACTATTCATGTTGTACTAATAGCGTATAATCTTATACTGGTGCACTGTGTATAATTTATACATCCAAGAATGTGGTTAGCTTATTTTCCCCGGCAAAGTAATTTAAGTATGGATTCAGGGGCCGCGGAGCCGGGGGGGGGGGGAGGGGGGCTGGGGGGG
>JAVTVY010018396.1:0-72588 GCA_036873755.1 Hanleya hanleyi
GATACCTCACTCGACCCCATCGGACCCTTAGGGGCTTCCTAGCTCCAACACGGCTATTTTCATACCCTTCGGCCACCGCGCATGCGTAGAATGCCGATATTTCAACCCCACACCCAGTCCATCAGATGCCCCTTCACGAATGCTTCACTTTGATACCTTACTCGACCCCATTGGTCCATTAGGGACTCCCCTAGCTCCAAAACGTCTATTTCAATACCCTTGGGCCACCGCGCATGCGCAGAATGCCGATAGTTCAACCCCACACCCAGCCCATCAGATGCCCCTTCACGAATGCTTCACATCGATACCTCACTCGGCCCCATTGGTCCATTAGGGGCTTCCCTAGCTCCAAAACGTCTATTTCCATACCCTTGGGCCTCCGCGCATGCGCAGAATGCCGATAGTTCAACCCCGCGCCCAGCCCATCAGATGCCCCTTCACCTAACCTTCACTTTGATACCTCACTCGACCCCATTGGACCCATGGGGGCTCCCTAGCTCCAAAACGTCTATTTCCATACCCTTCGGCCACCGCGCATGCGCAGAATGCCGATAGTTCAACCCCACACCAGCCCATTAGATGCCCCTTCACATAAGCTTCACTTTGATACCTCACTCGACCCCCCATCGGTCCACTAGGGGCTCCCTAGCTCCAAAAAGGCTATTTTCATACCTTCGGCCACCGCGCATGCGCAGAAGGCCGATATGTCAACCCCACACCCAGCCCATTAGATGCCCCTTCACCTAAGCTTCACTTTGATACCTCACTCGACCCAATCGGACCATTTTATCTAGGGACTACTTTTTCTCCGCGGAAGCTTTTTTCCGAGACCGAATCACCGCCAAAACCACGGCCAAACCGCATCACCGCGCATGAATGCATTTTTTTTTTTTTTTGCCGGAACTTTTTTTTTCTGCCGGAACTATGCACTCATTGACCTTTGGTGAGAGAGAGAGAGAGAATTATTAGGTTTAGCGTCACATTCAGCAATCAATATGTCACCTCAGCTGTCTGGATAGAGATCACGACACAAAAACTGGCCGCCATCTTGTCCCACCTCCCACACGACACAAAAAAACAGCCGCCATCTTAACCCACCTCCCACACGACACACAAACAGGCCGCCATCTTGTCCCACCTCCCACACGACACACAAACAGGCCGCCATCTTGTCCCACCTCCCACACGACACACAAACAGGCCGCCATCTTGTCCCACCTCCCACACGACACAAAAAACCAGCCGCCATCTTGTCCCACCTCCCACACGACACACAAACAGGCCGCCATCTTGTCCCACCTCCCACCACACAGGCCACGCCCCCTCATCACGCATGCGCACCCCCTCAATTGTGACGTCAAAACACACAAATTGACCTCTATGACCTCTACATCCGGGGGGAAAGGACGTTTAAATGCATGCTGTATACTACTCCCATATATGGATCGAATGAGAAGTTTTTGACAGACCGTACGACCGGGGAGGGGGAGGGGCATTTCGCCCCCACCTCATATTTACATTCGGTATCCTTTGGGGAGAAGACGGAAAGCTTCCATACTATATTTATATAGACTTTGAACTAACCATAAACCCCCTCCCCCTGGGGAATTTTGTAGACAATGTTTTTTTTTTAAAGCGCAAATTATTACTTGTTGAATAACGCTTGTTTGCACTTTAAGCACGGGGGCGCTTGCCATTTAGAGCCTTTTAAAGAATGTGTGATGGTTACCCGAGAATAACTCCCTCGGACACTGGCTATTGTCCAGGCCGGATCAGCTGCCCTTTATGACGTCAAATGCACAGTCGACTCTGTGTTATTTTGGTACGTTCTATTTTTAAATGAGCAGGTTTCCTCGACAGTAACGTTTTTGTAGGCCAGTCGTACAGAATTATTCGTTTCGGTCGAAATTCCATTTTTATCCCATTTTCAAACAATGCAAAAGGATTAGTTATTACTCAATGTATCATATATTAACTCGCAACCGTCTTTTAGTTAAATAATTTGCGATTATGTAAAATTATTGCTGTTTCAAAAGTAACTTCTTTTAACGAGCTACGTCATTGTAATGTTGCAAATCGAACTTGCCGTAGAATATCTGGTAGTATGACACAACGGGAACTTGACCTGGTCATCATCGTCTACGGCTATAGGCGCTTCGATGGTCTCATCGTTCGCAAATTTCATATCTCCATAGTATATAGCCCTACAATGAGGGCATAACAGTCCCTCAGTGTTGACTTCAAAGTCACTCCTGTGTTTTACCCACTCTAACTGTGAACCAGATATTTTTCTGGTCTGGCCTGGACGCGTATTCTTGTGACAACACTCACACTTCGACTTGTTGAATGGTACATTACTGTTCATAGTGAGAACTATAATGATTCTTGAATATAACGAGAACAGTTCAGGAAAATACACATGAAGTTTCCCTCGTTTTTTATACATGGGAAGTATTGCTGACCCATGAAACTAAACCCATTCAGTTACGGTGACTTGGACAGGTTACCGCAAATTTGTGTGAGGGAGAAAGAGAGAGAGAGAGAGAAAAAACGAGAGAACTGCAAATGTACCGGTGATGCTTTGGCAATATATGTTGACAATGCCACCGGCGGTACGATCAAATATTACCGGAATGGGTTTTATTGGGAGAAATAGAATACAACGTAGATATCCTAGAAACTCACTTACTTTGCGTCCATATTAAATATTATAACATATAAATATATCGCAATAGAAGAAAATCAGCTAGGAAGTCACACTTATCATCTGATTGATCTCGGTTTTGAGTTAAATTACGTCATTCAGAAACTTATATTCATTTACAGACAGATGACAGAGAGACCCATAAGAGTCTCTTCTTTATTTCCACTCCATTTAGGGCAGAATATTTTGCTCTAGATCGATTTGTATTTCAGATAGACTAATCACTGATAGTAAGAAGCTAAGAGACCGACAAGAAATTGGAATGTGTATTGTTGTTATAATTAATATATTATGATGTGATTATGTTAGGGAATAATTATGACGTCGGTGTCGGAAATGTTTTAACTTGCAGTAATGCTGTCAGAGTCTTTGTCGATCCATAGATACCAATTCTAGAACATTTACACCTATTACACACTGATAAACGTGCAATTATTAGACGATTTGGCACGGTTAACAACTTTGTGACGTATGAAATCTACACCCGTGATCTTGACACGCACAGGTGTTCACTCGGGCGAATCCATTTCACAGGGCGGGTGATAAATGGCAGGACAAATTCCCGTCTGCCTATGCAATCCAATAAACAAATAGAATGGATACCCTGCAGGTAGAAACTTTAGTTTATTTTAAAGGCAGAAAATGTATACTCGCAGATATTTACAAACCAATTGGGAGACGTGCTTTCAGATACGAATTATCTAGAGAAGCGGAGATCGAAGAGTTCATGGGATTTTCCTCCGCTGACGATCAGAAATTAAGAGATCTGGCTAACAAACGAAGTGAACCAGGGACCGACAGTCAAACGAAATGGGGAATACGTATATTTTAAAGGTATTAAATTCGTTTTATATTATTAATAAATACGTAAAGGAGATGATATTATAAGGCGGGGATTTTGCCCACAGCCAGCCGACTCATAGGAATGTACATTTCTTCTCTCCATCTGTCTATCACAATGCAATGTACAACTTGTCGTCGGCGGCAACTGTCGATCAGCGGACTGAATGTTACGGTGAACCATGATAGCTTCACATATGTTCGGTACCAAGACGTTATTATTTCACCCCGTTGCAGTCGATTTTACATGCACATATTGGAGAATAAATACACAATTTAGGCGAATATATTGCCGCTGTAACAGGTAGCGACTGATCGTTCGATTTCAACGTTTGACTGGCCCGTAATGTCCACATGGTATCGTGTCATCGGTAAACAATATTTATTTTACTTTTAATTTGTTCATAATGATAGCCTAAAATCTTATTTCAGATATACTGAATGCAATTTTTTTTACAAAAATGAGAAAGATTGAAATAACTTGTCGACGTCACACATGTTGACCTCCTGGGATTCGAACTCGGTAAAAGAAAATTTCGAGGCGCTTGTGATCCAACGTGCGTATCCACTACACCACGACATACGAACAACTGTAACAGGCTATTTTGTCACTTTAATCTATTTACGAAAACTTCAAACGTTATGAATCATAACTTTTCATTTTATAGTATGAAGGACTCCTTGGACCAAAAAGATCTTCCCGCAATGGGAATATAATATTAGCACACAACACCAGGTTAAATGGCGTTCTGGTCCAAGGGCTCCTTCGCGTCTAAATGCGTGTCTGAAGGACTCGATTTAGACCCTTTTTTCACGAAATAGCACAAGCTGTGGATTTCAGTTTCATGTGATAACTATAATCATAACGCAATCGCACTAAAACTTTCACATATGGTGTACTTATATTTTCTCTTTCCGTTACATTAAAACCTAAGTATTTTTAGGACATTTTATTTTTTCGATTTCAACCGCACCACGTATAGGCCAAAATCCCGCCTTATCGTACCATCACCTTTCTGTCTCAAGTTTAACTGTTGGTTCCATCGTGAAATTGATTAAGAATGACACACAAATAGGCTTGTATGCATGTATGTTTCACACCATCTCGGGTGACAGAAAGACTGCGCCCCCGTCTGAGAGACCACATAAACTCATCCATTGATATTGGCACGCTGCCAATTGAGGCGAAAGGCAAATTTCAACGAAGGGAAGAAACGTTTACCATATTTTTCCAATCTTTCATGGTAATCTTTGTTGATCTATCATGGTAATCTTTGTTGATAATCGATTTGATTAGTGCAATAGAATAAAAATAATGTTTTCATGGGCGTGCTAAATCGTTATTTTACGCACGGTTGGTGTGGACAAATTTATCAATTTTGGGGCGCGGGCTTCGCCCTTGCCCTAAAATATAAACTTTGCCACACTAACCGTGCATAAAATAACGATTTAGCACGCCTATGAAAACATGATTTCTTAATTCTATAACACTCGTGTCAATAACAACGAACTAACCCTGCAATTATTACACGATTTGTCACGGTTATGCGAAATGTACATGTGTTCATTAGGAGATTCCATCTCACAAGTCGGATGAGGAAAGGGACGTCTGCTTTCATACAAGTAACATTCGAATAAAACAAACAAATAAATTACAAGATGAAATTTCCTTCTCAAATAATCAATTTGAGTAATGCAATAGAATGGAAATAATGTTTTCATAGGCGTGCTAAATATTTATTTTACGCACGGTTATAGTGTGGGAAAGTTTATAACTTTTAGGGCAAGGGCGAACTTTCCCACACTAACCGTGCGTAAAAAAAAAAAGAAAAAAAAAATTAAGCACGCCCATGAAAACATTATTTCTTACATATTATATGGTTTTCCACATCATGACCGATGGTTTTCTGTATTTTATAACTTTTTAGATTTGGACCCTTCATGCTACGCTGATGGTAGCTAAACATGCTTTCAGGGAGACAAAATATGATCTTCGATCATCAGTGATACATGTCCAATACATTTCAAGGTAACTTGGGGGTCATATTGATCATACAATTCACAGAAGGGAGATTTTGTCATTTTGAATTATGACGTCATTTTGACATCATAATCACCTCAAACATGTTTAAATGTGATAGAGTCATTCAGTGCACTATACAACTTCTCTCAAAACACCAAAATATGCTATAGATTGAAGTCCAATATATATCCACTCACATGGTGTCTTTCTATCTATACCTCCATTCCAGAATTGTGTTCGTGCTTGGAAAGGACGTTGTATCTTTAGATGGGTAAATGGCCCCAGATCAGATGCAATACAGAAGTACCAAAATAAAATACTTCCACTACAAGAAATTTTTCAATTGGCATGAGTACAATATTATATTGTATACTCAGAAAAAATTTCAAGGCACTGAGTCTCATTATTCTCGAGTGATAGAGCCGTAAAGTAGCGCATTTGTGCAAAATAGTTGATTCTGAGGTGAAAACAGTTCATATTATTCTCTGAACATGAAGATAAACGATAACCAGAACCAGATTATGTCTACTACTACGTATTGGAACAGCGAGTATGCTGTATCAAGCTGCATGGTCCTGGCTATCGTTTATCTTCATATGTTTATGGCAAGAAATACATATGAGGTGTTTTCGCCTCAAAATTGGCAATTTTGCACGAATGCACTACTTCATGGCTCTGTTATTCGAGAATGATGAGACACAGTGTCTTGAAACTTTTCTGAGTATACAATATAATATTGTACTTTATGCCAACTGAACAATTTCTTGTATATGTAATGTTTATTTTTGGCACTTCTATCGCACCTGTTCTGGGGCCATTTACCCACCAAATCATACATGGTCCTCTGACCACATTTTATTACACTTACAGCCCCTAAAACACATTTTCATGGAGACAAAAAATTGATCTCGATCATCAGATATGCATGCACAATACATTTTCATATGATTTGAACAAAATTAATTCAAATATTTATAATATTTATCATAGAATTCGGCGGATGGCGAAAATATCATTTTGGACAATAGTGGACAAATCATGACATCATGATATGCAGTCTTGATCGCCTCCAACATGTTTGAATACCACATATTCATTTAGTGCATTGTATAGTCTTTCCAAAAATTAGGACTCTCTTAAATAATTAGATTGAAATTCAATATATCAGATTGAAATTAGTGACCAATCTTTTATCGGATTGAAAATATTTAATCTAATACATTGAAAACGATAAAATGAATCTATTGTAGACAGAAAATTCAGCGTGAGTAGAATCTAATAGATGGAATATTCAATCGAATAGACTGGTCACCAATTCCAATCTGATAGATTGAATTTTCAATCTAATTATTTTAGAGAGCACATAAACCATATTTTGTAACTCAGTGACTAGTCGTATGGTGTTTTTCTATCTATAGGGGCCTATCCCCATTCCACAATTGTATTAGCGCTTGGAAATTCGACCAAAATGACATTATGCTGAAAACCCCTCAACTTGTTTTCATGAGGACAAATAATGATATCCAATCATCATTAATGAGTGAAAATATGTGATTATTAATGATAGTGATGATGAAGTTCGGACTAGGGCGAAAACGTCATTTTTAACAAAGTTGTCACATCATAGTATTTTCATGACGTCATTGTAACATCGCAAAAATACCATATATGCCATAGGTTCAAGTACTATAACTTTTCACATGGCGTTTTTTACTATCTACCACGTTTCATTATGATGACAGCCGCTAAGTATGTTTTCATGAAGATAAAAAAATGATGATTCAGTAATGCATGCCTGAATAAATTTCTAGGCGATTTGAGCAGAAAAATGTGATTATTTATGATATTGGTCATGAAGTTAATAGGAGGATGAAGATGTCATTTTGAACAATATTGATTTTGATTTGGCTTAATGTCACACTCAAGGTTGTTTCACTCATATGGTGACAGTCAGTTTGGTTGGTAGAGGAAGCCGGAGTACCCGGAGAGAACCACCGCCCGCCGACAAATCACATTATGACGTCATTATGAAGTCATCATCGCCTCAAACATTCAACATTCGTTTGGCGCCCAGTAGTCGGAGGATAGATCAAGGACTGGTTGACTCGGTGTCAAGATAATGTGACTTGGTCGTCCTGATATAACTGTTGAAGCAGTCGCGACTTCGAGTGCGGTATTTAAAAAAAAAAGAAAAAAAAAGACGCAAATCCTTGTAATATCAATAAACGTAGATGATTGTTTTCTGATGAAATGAATAAATTCGAGTGTTCTGAACGGAAGCCCTGAAAAAATCTTCTATAATGAACGTACTAGTATATTCGATAACTATTTGAAATGTTGTGGTTAATCCCCAAGTTTTGGTTATCTGATGGCGGCCATCTTGGATTTCCTTTCCGCAGTTACTGTGTTTGAGCACACCAATAGAATATAGTTACTTGTTACATGAAGAATCAAATACACATACGGCAGTCAACTAAACTTGTAATGTGGGGGAAAATTGGACTGCTTCCCGTGGCAAATCGACCTTCGCTTCTACGTCGGAAAGTTTGGTAATAAAGGGTAGGGGGTGCCAGAATTCCAAGAAGGGGTTACATGAAATTAACATAATCAAATTACCATAACGAATATTACAAGTTCATCTATGATAGTTAAATTACCGTAATAGACCAATAAACACATTCCCTGAGTTTTCGAATCTCGTGCACACTCTGTAGGCCTTGTTATCATATGCATGGGTGGAATCGATGCAGGCGACAGAGTAATAAGTGATTTAACCAATGCTGGCTCATCGTTGTTCATGATCAAATAGTTTTGTAACAGAACGTCGTTTTATAAACCGGCTAAACTCGCTGAATCGCAAGCAGAAACCGATGACACCGATATATTGGAACTGGAAGTGGATGTTCGAAGCGCCCATAGTGGCCGTTCATAACACCAATACATTGGTCCCTGGTAAGTGGATGCTCGAAGCGCCCCTAGCGGCCGTTCATAACATCGATGCATTGGTCCCCGGTAAGTGGATGATCGAAGCTCCCCTATAGTGGCCTTTCATTTCATCCATTCATTGGTTCTGAGTAAGTGGACTTTCCAAGCGCCTCTAGCGGCCGTTCGTTACACAATACATTGGTCCCCGGTAAGTGGATGTTCGAAGCGTCCCTAGTGGCCGTTCAGAACATCGATACATTAATCCCCGGTAAGTGGGTGTTCGAAGCGCTCCTAGCGGCCAAGAGACGAAATAATATCGGTATGAATCAGCTCAACCTTCAAGCAGGGTTATCTTACCTTATGCCACAACATGGCATAAGAGGAGATAACCCTGTTTGGAGGTTGGAATGAGCTGGGAAACAAAGAAAGTAAGTGACGTCATAGGTGCATCCCCGGCATAATTGAGCGTGTATACGTTGATTACATTACAAGAGTTCGCCATAGGCCTAAATCACCGTCGAAGGCACGTAGCGTATTATCCACTATTTTTTTTGCAGTTTTTGGCGCGGAATTCTAGAGCTGATCTCACAGAATGCCTGCAAGGGACACAGAGATCGTTAACACGGAGGGTGTTCTTATACTCACCAATACCACGAACCGCTGCAATATTCTGATTCGCAAAATGTTTGGAGGGTCCTCAGTGGAAGAAGGACACGAATTCATTTATCAGAGAAAAGCGGGAAACACCACGTGTTCAGTCCCATATCACTCGTCTGCGCATTTGCATCTCCTCGGAGTATTCAGAGGAATGGACCTCTCTAAAATGGAGGTAAGAAAGGTCATTTTTGCTGATTAACTTTTGATTTATTCATCATAACACTAAAACATCTTCAGGTAATTTAGCTTGTATATTGTTAAATGTATGTGAATTTCCAATAAAAGTGTAAATAGTAGCGTCCCGAAGCCGTTCACCGAAGCGACCCTAGTAGCCGTTCATCGAAGCGCCCCAAGTGGCCGTTCATAACTTCAATTCATTGGTTCCCAGTAAGTGGACTTTCCAAGCGCCTTTAGCGGCCGTTCGTTACACAATACGTTGGTCACCAGTAAGTGGATGTTCGAAGCGCCCCTAGTGGCCGTTCAGAACATCGATATATTAATCCCCGGTAAGTGGGTGTTCGAAGCGCTCCTAGCGGCCAAGAGGCGCAAAAATATCGGTATGAATCAGCTCAACCTTCAAGCAGGGTTATCTTACCTTATGCCACAACATGGCATAAGAGGAGATAACCCTGTTTGGAGGTTGGAATGAGCTGGCAAACAAAGAAAGTAAGTGACGTCATAGGTGCATCCCCGGCATAATTGAGCGTGTATACGTTGATTACATTACACGAGTTCGCCGTAGGCCTATATCACCAGCGAAGGCACGTAGCGTATTATCCACTATTTTTTTTACAGTTTTTGGCGCGGAATTCTAGAGCTGGTCTCACAGAATTCCTGCAAGGGACACAGAGATCGTTAACACGGAAAGTGTTCTTATACTCACCAATACCACGAACCGCTGCAATATTCTGATTCGCAAAATGTGTGGAGGGTCCTCAGTGGAAGAAGGACACGAATTCATTTATCATAGAAAAGCGGGAAACACCACGTTTTCAGTCCCATATCACTCGTCTGTGCATTTGCACCTCCTCGGGGTATTCAGAAGAATGCACCTCTCTAAGCTGGAGGTAAAAAAAGGTCATTTTTGCTGATTAACTTTTGATTTATTCAGCATGACGCTCAAAAATCTTTAGGCAATATAGCTTGTATACTGTTAAATGTCGTATGTGAATTTCCAATGAAAATGTAAATAGTATAATTGATAATAGAGAATAAAACATGTTTTCCATTATTATGCAAATTAGATAGACGACAATTTGTTTTTTTAATACCATCCGATGCGGATATATTGGTCTGATTTCGTCTAACCCTTCGACCACGCAACGGATAATTTCTGACAGATTGTCCCAAAGAGTTCTCTCTTCGAAAAAGCGCTGATTTTACGCGACAACGAGATGGCGCGATAGCATCCCAGTAAAAGTTATTCAGAAAAGTATAGGCCTATTCGCTGGTTCTACAACACTTAACTGACATTAATGAATACTTTCCCTTCGTGATTAGCCCAATTTCGGCATGATCCGTTTCATTCTTCTTCTGTTACAGTGTTAAGGATATCCGCTGGTGGTAAATCAAAGTAATTAATTTTTCCAATAATGTGTGTTGTTGCATTCATAATTGTGTAATATGAGGAGAAACAAAGACAAAAATCTAGGTTGGTGTGCATTTATTTAGCTGTAGGCAACGTTAAGTGAACTGACCCATGCTCAATTTGATAACCCAGAAAGCATAGGGAACAACCCTGGTTTTCAAGCATATTTATGAAAAAATCATATAAATAGTATTTAACTTTTTCTTATATTCTAACTGTTTGAAGATAATCACAATGTCTATCAAAATTTATCAAATTGGATGAAGGTTGCTGCGAAAAATTCTGGGCTAGAAGACTTTTGAAGGAAATCCCTATCTCTTAATCTAGGAAAGGGAGATAACCTAAATGGAAAAACAGGCAAAAACATGGAAAATGGCCACCAAAGCCCCAAAACCACCAGCGGACTACCTTAACAACAACTGCGCTTTCACTTCATTCTTTTCAACGAAACCACAACTGGCACATATATCACGTGAAGCACACAGGTTATAATGATTGAACATATTTATCTTGTCATGTCCAATGCATCCATATTCAATGAAGAATAACCTTTTGTCAAAACGGATATTTTGAAAATAACGACAAATAGGGCACGAGTGGTAGTCCTAAAATGCTATTAAAAATAAATTTTGAGGGATTTTTTTTGTCGAAAGTAAGATTTTGTATACCGCTACCGACAATTTGGGTAGCTCGCAAATGTGTTTAAATGCGTTATTATTGAAATATCTATTAATTTTCCATACTATTGCATAAAAAAAGCCAATTTGCGAATAAGATTCAACTTTCTAGGATTCGTCAATAATTAGATATTCAAACTTTTTCCACCAAACAGGTAACAACAACAACAAAAACAACAACAACATGACAAGTCACTGGACATGTCCCTTAAAGCGTTGCTTATGTAAGTACTATTGTAGTGATTGAAAGAGCGTGATTGTTGTCGAACGATTACGCCTTCATGTAAGCAAATACTCCAGGTCGATTGTTTACCAGACTCAAAGCATCTTCATACACAAATCGACTTCTCCGTTCGCCCTTCGACTTGGACCACCAAAAGCATTCATTGCCGAGGTGTAAATTTCATCTACAAACCGAACAAATTTATAAAAAAAATTAGCGACCAATAACTCTTTTGAATGTTACCTATAAATTAGCCCCTGCTTGTATAGCAAATAGATTAAAGGCGGTCTTGCACAAACTCCTACATGAAGAGCAGAAGGGTTTAATCTCTGGCATATTGGGGAAGAATATCAGGTTCATATCTGATTTAGGGGACGAGAGATAAGAAAATACCCGGATTAATGATCGACTTTTAAAAAGCTTGATCCGATTTCCCCATATATATTCTTGTTGTAAGTAGAAATCTTTGGTTCAATGGTAGGGAAAATGATAAAATTGAAGGAATTAAAATTAAAAAAATGTTGAATACAAAATCAGCCAATACGCAAACGAAACTCAGCGGCTCGAAGCAATCACCACATGAAGAACGGTTCGGAACAATCACCGAACAGTTCGGAGCAATCACTACATGAAGAACGGTTCGGATCAATCACCGAACAGTTCGGAGCAATCACTACATGAAGAACGATTCGGATCAATCACCGAACAGTTCGGAGCAATCACTATAAGAACGATTCGGAGAACTGAAATGTATTGAGATGTTACTAGTATTCAAATATTCTGGTCTAAGGATAAACTTGGAGGAAACAAAAGCTGTTTAGATTGGGCGTTTACCCAAAATTAAAAATATGTCAGAATATAAAGCCGGACTTGCTGAAAGACTTTTCCTTTTAGGCATAAACTTATCTACTACTCATTTTCATGACGTATGGAAAATAAATTATCTCGCGTACGGTACTTAGAAAAGAGCTGAGCGAATGGAAGATAAACATTTTAACTTTATTGGGTGAAATTATGATAATTAATTCCTTGGCATTGTCAAAGCTGACACATCACTTCCTTGCCCTGCCAAAACCACCCGACACGTTCGCGAAGGATTTAAATATACTGTGTTATTTAAATTTATATGGAAGGGCGGGGTTGAATGTATAAAACGCATTATCATACCCAGGGACTATACACATGGCGGATTGAGAATGGTGAATCAAATGAATCATATGTCCTCTATAAAAATCGAAGATTATTATTAAAAAAAACAAAAAAAACAAAAAAAAAAAACGCAAATTTTTTAGCCAAAAATATATGATACCGATCCGGAATAAGATGATCATAGCTGAAACAAGCAACCCTTTCATGAAAGACGTCTTTACGGTTTGGCATGTATTATGTAACAAACTTGAGCACGGTTCTATAGAAGACATTTACAACGAACCTCTTTGGAATAATGGTCATTTTAGAAACAGTTCTATCTTTGTAGCTCATTAGTATAAGAATAATATTAAATATATACGTAACATTATTGACTGAAATGGGAGGGTGAGATTTGAGGATTTAATTAAAAAATAAAAAATAAAAAAAAGTCTGGTATAACTGGAAGTTTCCTGGAATAAAACACACCTGAAATGTTCCTAGAGAATGGATTAATCGATTAAATCTTGAAATTGGTTCCCGACTACAGACAACGCCGGTAATAACAGCATAGTGGCCAGTGTCCAGGATAATAGGAACTGTGGACACTCTCGTGTTGTGGCACATGTAGGCATGTCATGATATCACTTGAAAAATGTTGAAAACTACGTTAAATCCTACTCACTCACTCACTTGCATACTGCCATTCCTCCTAATATGGCGGTAGGGGTGGCCAGATACGAAGGCCAGCCAATCAATAATCTAGTCTACGCCAGTCTGAATAAATTAATCGCTATACAGGCGACATATCCAAACAGGGGAGCAGATAGGATATAATTTTAATTAGATTGAGTCTACTCATACGGCATATTTCGAAATTCAAATGGATTCGACGTCAATCAAGTTTCGTGTCTATTTATATATTACAAGCAGAGTCCATTAATTCGAAATGTGAATGGCGAAGTCGATTTGTGTATGAAGATGGACCCTGGGCGTTTGAGGACAACTGACAAGCGATCACGTGATTCATCGGGATACGTCAGAATACAGTAGTTTGACATCTCAAATTAATTGGTCGGGAATTGACAGTCGAAGGATATATCACCACCATTCGTCGTGAAATCCCTCCGCCGTGGCAAGCAAGGACTACATTGTATAACACCAGATAACAAACGAGAGGGAACCTACCAAGACGTATTCGTAGTACGGTACGAGGCACTGGATAGTGGTGGCGTTGTCAACAAGTCGATGCCAGATTTCCACGTGGATATTTTACTATGTTCTGCACTAACCTGACAAATTCACCATTTCGAAATACATACCACTTACTGGGTATATTTCTCGTTCTGCTCGCGGATGACATTTGACGTGAATCTGTAAATTACCCCACGAACATTTGTACGGTAAAGAGGTAGGAACTGCCTCAAATTCTATGTTGAAATATACCCTTATATTTCGATAATGCCAACACTACTAACACTTTTAGCGACGACATGGAAAATGTAATTGATCATTCACTGGTTTCCGTTCAGGCCATATTTATAAAAAAAAATGTCCAAATACAGGCCTACACGTGGTTGTACACAGAAAACCCCTACACATGTACCAGACCTTTTGAGACTGGCCCCACATGTCTATTTCAATCCGCCCACTATTGTTAAATACGTCTGAACAATTAGCCGATATTTCCGTCCGTCTGCCTTCACATTTCAAATAAGACGATCGGCGCCATATTGTCATTCTAATTTCATTGATCGACTATTAACTCCCCCCACAATATTGCGTCATTTTCAGTTCCCATTTCGGTAGGATTGGGCTTATTTTGTGTTTATTTTGGTTTTCATTAAATCTGAAATCTGATGTATAAAAGCAAGCGATTTACAACTTTTACTTGAACAGAAGGAGAATCTGAAATAGAATAGAAAAAAAAGAAATGAAACAGTTTCTATATCTTGAAATTAACAAATGACAGAGCCAGTAACATCATGCTGTTGTTGTTGTATTTTGGTACTGTATTAAAAGTTTGATGATCTCAAGAAAAGCAAATCATAGTAATCAGAAACTTCATAGACTGCTGTCATGTAAGTTTTGTCAAAGGTAACAGTTTTCTGGAAAAAACATGTTTAAAAGACATTTCTGAACTTCAATTCACTCAATTTTTGTTACACAAGCTCTCACTTTTGACCAAAACAAATCCAAAGTCAAAGTGTCAATTTATGCAAAAAAAAGTTATCAATCATATTATAAATTCACAAATATTTCCAAATGTGTTATTATTGAAATTCAATTAATTTTATACTATTACTGGTACATCAGTCTCGGTAACTCAGACAATATCACGGAATATATCCCTGATTGACTATTACATCAAACTAACTTGAATTATATATGTGCGAAGTTCCAGGTTTTATAGGATTATTCAGTTTTGAGATTTTCAAATCTTTCCCACAAAACAGATAACAACAACAACAACAACGACAATAAGATTGGTTATTGGCCCTGCTCCTTAATCTGAAACCCCACAGACGCATAATGTAGGCTATAGTTGCCCATATAATTGTTCATTTGTGGACTAGTGGAACTTTTGATAGAAAAAAATCTCATTTTTGACATAATGCCTTCAAAGGGCTTCCACAATCTGATATTATGATCTCTTATGCTAATCTATATGAAATTATTCGCAAAACAAAAATCTTTTGTTTCGAAAATTGACATCATTCACTACTGTTTTCAAACAACTTTTATTATAGTTTTTATTGATTTTTTTTTTCACCCCTCGTTTTATTCACTATTGCTATAGGAATTCAGGACTACTGGAGTTTTTATTTTATTTTTTATTTTTTATCTTAATTATTATCATAAGCATACTTGAATACAGCAACGCTCGTAACAGCTTTCTACAATATTAACATCTCGACACACCCTCATACAAAACCAATACATATAATTGTACTGTTGCCTTAAACACTTGATTCGATTTTTACCCGTATACAATGATATATTTTTGAAGAAGTTTTCAAAGAGCGATCGTTTCTGTTTGAATTATTCTATTTTCCCGCTTGTTACGGCAATGCATTTTTCTGTGCAGTAGTTCATGTGCAATATATTTTGAAGGGCTTTCCAATTAAGGTAATCCGCTGGTGGTTTGGGGCTTGGGCGACCATTTTCCATGTTATTGCATGCTTTCTCACGAGACTAAACCGTTTCCTAGCTTAAGAGATAGGGATTTCCTTTTAAGTCTCCTAGCCTGGAATTTTGCGCAGCAACATTCATCCAAATTGATAAATTTTGATAGACATTGTGATTATCTTCAAACAATTAGAATATAAGCAAAAGTTAAATACTATTTGTATGATTTTTTCATGAATATATGTATATGCTTGAAAACCAGAGCTATATCCTATGTTTTCTGGATTATCAAATGGAGCATGGGTCAGTCTATTTGACAGTGTCTGCAGCTAAAAAATGCACACGAACCTAAACAAAAATTCTTTGCTTTTCCTCATATTACACAGTTATGAATGTAACGGCGCGAATTATTCAAAAAGTTAATTACTTTGATTTACCACCAGCGGACACCCTTGACCCCATCTGGCCTGGGCTTTTTGGGACCTGTCCAGGGGGCCCCGAATTATTTTTCTTACCCATTGAGCTAGTGGGCTGAAACTTACCATACTATACTCTTGAGTTAAGCCCTTCCAAAAAATGTAAAAAATCCAAGATGGCCCCTTTGATGACGTCACAGTGACGTTATTTTCAAAAACTACATTTTTTGGTCGATTTTTCGGTCAGATTTTCGGAATTTTTTATTTATGCAATTTCTCCGCAAAAACTGCATGATAAATTAGTAAGTATTAATGTCATGTGAAATAAAATAGTTTTTGCCCACTTTTCATAGCGGAAAAGCAGAAATTTTGAAGAAATATGACGAAAACATCACTTCCGGAGATAGCGCAGAAAGTTTGGTAGGGGGAGCTCTGACGAGTAGATATATTTTTTAGTCAGCAACAGCAATGTATTTATGTTACACTGTTTATGATCAAATTCTTGTCGGCTCCAATCTCGCCCCTCATTCCAATTTCTGTTTTTCTGTCACCCCTCAAGACTGTCCCAAAGATTCCTGAAAACTGGACAAATGAGAAACCGATGCTCTATTGTCTCTGGCTCTTGATTACAATGGCCACGTAAATTACAATCGGATATTTCAATTTGATGCAAGAATCGTTTTGTTGGGAGAATTCTGTCTAAAATTTTATACTGGGGGTCTTTGAGGAGGGTGTGTTCGGTGCAGGGAGTCGCACTTTTGAATACTTTACTCCAGATTATTTGATCTGACGGGCCCAGTGTTTATTCCCAATTTTTCGAAGAGATAATTTTTATAAAATTGAGTCGAACTGTATTCAGATCTTTGATAAATGTATAGGGTGGGTTTGGCAGGACAAGGAAGAGATCAATCAGCTTTCATATTGCCAGTGATTTAACTATTGTGATTTTCTCCAGTTAACTTTCTCATTTTCCATTTGCGGAGTTCCTTTGCCCTTTATCTTTTTTGGTCTCTAACCATTGCTCCCAGTATTTCGTCACAAAATAAAACTGTGCACAGAGAAAATTGGGTCACACGATCTACATCCTCATTCAATCTAAAAAAAAGTTGACAGATGGTCATTTTGAACTATGCAGATATGACCTTTAGTGTATAATATCTTTATTCAGCTTCGCATTTTATCTCCAAAATGAAAGAATTCGAGGACTTGTGAATTAAATGCCTAAGAAAGCCTTTTAAAAAATCAATCATTAAGAGTAAACCTGGTATTCCTTTTGCTTTTGCTTCAAACATTAGGTCGTGTTTTGCCTGATGTTCTCCCCTATGAATCGTCATGGAATGAACCACTTCTGATCTTCATGAATTAATGTATCGATAACAGATTTTAGTCTGTTAGCTATACAAGCAGAGGCTAGTTTGTAACTCGCATTCAATAGAGTTATTGGTTTCCAGTTTTTAATGTGATTTCTCAGTTTGTTTGGTTTTGGGATGCACGTGAGGACTCCCTGTCTTTGTGTTATTGGTAATTCACCTTTATTGAAGCCGGCGTTGATAGATCTCAAAATGAAACCACCTGTTTCCAGAAGTTTTTAAAACATTCCACGGGGAATCCGTCCAGACGCGGACTTTTTCCGTTTCTCATATTTTTTAGAGCTTTGGATATCATTCTGCATATGTAATGTCTCATTCAAGGTTATCGGATTCTATTGTCTCTAGTCCTTTGAAATTTAAGTTTCTCATGAAGTTTTCAGTATCTGTATTTCTTCTGAGTACAATTTTGTTATAATACAGGTACTCGCGCTGTACATTAAGAATATCTGGTGTATCGTATATATTTGCTCCCGAATCCAATGTTAGCTTTGTGATCAATTTATTGGTGTAATTCATTTCCTCCAAGCTTAAATAAAAAGTTTTAGAAGTCCTTTCCCTATCTCCGATTCACTGAGCTTTGGTTCATGTAATTATCCCTTTTATTTAGTATAAATTCTAGTTCTTTTTTTTGCATCTTCCTGCTCCTGAGTTTTATTCTAATCTATTTTGACGTAATTCATTACTATTTCATTTTCAAGTAACTCTGTTTTCTTTTAACTCCATTTCTCTCTGATTTTCTATTTTCCGTTTCGTAAAAATGAGAACTTTTATAGTTTCTCTCCTTATTTCACGCGTAGAGTTGTTAATTGTTGATTACGTGGAGTTTTTAATTTCAGGATTAATTTCTGTTTCTTGTACCTCGTTGTGAAAATAAAGTTGCAAATCAATGAAAAGGGACAGTAGAAAACAAAACTTTTCACTTACCATCAACCAGCATATTTCATTAGTCCCCGTCGTTGGCGAAGCAAACTATTCTTCAATAAACCAATCAGTCGTACCAAACGTTTCATCGCAGATCCTGAACGAAGAGGGCAAGGAAGCTGAAGCTTCTCGACTTTCCCGCAAATCGTATTGGGCTCATATTAAAACGGTTTGCATAAACCTAGGTCCAAAGGACCATGGAATAATTCAAATGGCGACCACGACGTGTCCCCAGAAAGCCGCATTCTCGGTCTTTTCTGTCCACTTTTCCCCTCATACTTCTTACCTAACAGAGCAAGAAAGTAATTCATTTTGCCAAACCTGATTATTATATATGATTCAGTTTTCGAGAGAAAAAAAAAAGTATTTGTCCTCTACCCCAAGGGGTAACGAAAATAAAAAGTGCCCCACACCAAAAAAACAGACCCGATATAAACCGGGACTGGGCGCGTTAATAGATTTTATAACATTTAATTTGACATGAAATAGAGACCTGAAGTAGAGTTCCTACGTTAAAAAAACCTTCTCCGGAGTTGGATATGTTGAATATAACTGCTAACTGGACAAAATATCTACTCGAATATATTGAATATATCAGCTTTCGACATTGTCTGATATTTGTTTCGCCAAAATTTGACAAAAGCTTTCAGATAATTTTTATATAAATATTGTATATATGCAGACGGAAGGCCGTCATTAATACATTAAATGAACTTTCAGATCTGTATCGCAAGTGAGCTATTGCAGTTGTTTGCAAGACTACTGTCAAGTCTATTACAACACCACAACCTAAAATAACAACAACAACAGTCACACTCCAGTTGGACATTATAGGGAAGCAGTCATATTGATAATGAGAACAACATACGATCCAGATGCTCATTTGCCACTGGATCACATTGTTTCCATTACATTACAGATTAAACACTTCTCATTGCTTATTTCAAGTTCTTCCAGTGTAGTACTAAAAGGAATTGTGAGCCTGATTTGATGGTGGCATCAATGTTGCTCTTCAAAATGGCGGCAAATATGGCTGGCGAAAAAACATTCACGTGATAGTATAGGATAATATATAATAATCATGTTAACATATACATGTTTGTGAAATGTTACGATGTTGCTATTTTATCGAAAAAACTTTCTCCGGTTATGAATAATTTATTTGTATTTTTTTTACCCAGAAATCCAGGGTCACATGTTGGCAGATTGACTGGACTTCCTGTCGTCTGCCACGATGAGTTCAATGGATTGCTCGGCGGATGGCCCGGATGATTCGCTGATGTCTGTGGGAGAGCTGGGTCTGACTCTGTCCGACACATACGGGGATATGTCTAGTCCTGTCGGGGGAGATTGCTCCGACGCTGGATTCACCTATTTTGATTCTTATCAAGACATCAAGCCTACTAGATTGGCTCAGGTAAGTATACACTTAAGAAAACGCCTACGAAATGCACACCAAACACCCTCAATATCTTCAACACACGACCAATTTTGCTTTGACAATACTACTGTTCTTCATGTAATCTGGGTCGCGAGTATTGGGGAAATGCGGCAAAATTTCATCTAGCGCAAAACTTAACATGAACAATTATCCCAACCAGATATAATTCTTCGGGTGTACACGTCGTTATAGAAAATAAGCCGGACGTCTAAGAACTGAGCTGCGCATGCGCATCGCAAAGTTAATCTCTCGTCTGCACCGCGTGGACTGTGTGAAAATATGAGGTGACAGGGGTGTTGTTCAGAATGCTCCGGATTTTCATTGTGATAGACCAAACAAAAGTAGTTCCAGGTTGCGAAAGGCAGCGATGCCATTCTATACTCCATTATAGATACCATTACAGAACGGGACAATCGAAGCATACAGAAAATTGTGTTCAGTCGTTCACACGATATATATGAAAACTGATCAAGGAAAATTGATTGTGTGCCCCCGGTTTTAGCCTCCAACCTCTGGAGTTGAGGACTTATAGATTACGTTACGTGCGCCCGTCCGCGATGGTAGCGATTAAACGAAAACTTATTTAGCCCACCTATCTGTCGTAATACGCATGGGGTTATGATGCACACTTAACGAGTTTAGAATTCTAGTCAGTTTTGAATTTTGGAGTCTTATACGCTCGCTTTGACTCGACACTCCTCCGTGCTGTGTGCTTTTCTTACTCCTTCCTTTGTGTTGCCTCGTATATGACGGTAACACCCGAAATGCCAAGAATTACGTATCCAGTGATCCCACTTGATGTAATTGACTGACAACGGACAGAAAAAGTTTAAACCAATGGAATGGCATGAAATCAATTTCTCCTTATCAAAAATCTCCAAGTCCCAGTTTCCTGATCCTATTGTTATTTAGTATGTGAATAGCTTATATAGAAACTCCCGATTTAAGGCTTATCACATGGAAGCCGGGTATTAAATCTGCCAGATCATCTCGATAGCTATAGCCCAATTCGGAAAGGGTTTTATCTCCCTTGTTCCACTTGGGGCGTGATGGTAGAGAGAACTTAGAGAGATGGCAGGTAAGTACCAAAGGCCCTCAGTTAATTAGTTTTAGTAATAAAATATTCACTTTTTCTAGAAAATTAACTTCCTAATGTACACGAATACAGGATCTATCGATTCACGTAGAAAATATCAACAGAACAGTTTTTCAAACAAATATTCTGGAATAGTTTATCAATATATTATTCAAAATAATTGCGGGTGACTTTAGTAAACATGAAACCGATGCGACTATTTCCCGGAAGCAGCTTTTCGTACCTCTAACCTCAAAGAGCGGCAGTTATTCAGGGGGAGGTCAGACACTTTCCGGAAAGGGCTATAGGTGCGCCTTTGTCACTGTTGACAGTGACACACGTTGACAGTGACAGGTCTTTGTCCACCGAGGGAGAAACAACTTCGGATGGTATGTAGAAACAAATGGTTACCCCAGCAATTTCTGTTCTGTCAATCATTCATGTGCAATTAAACGTTTCAGGGAACACCCATTTCACGGAATAAACATTTTGCAAATTCTCCATTTTAACTCCGTCGCACATCAACTTTTGAAGCTATTTCTTGTTCACATTAAAATATTTTACAACACAGAATGAAACAGACCCCTATCTGCCTTTTGGAAGCATTGGCATTGAAGTACGGACGTTCACGATACCGATATGCCAATGAAGTATCAAAGACTGAAATCATTCTGGTCAGCTATTTGGCCATTAATGGGCTCCAAACAGTAAGACAAAGAGGTCGAAAAAGACATAGAATAGAGAAAGGCATTCCTGTACAGCTATTCGGAAGTCCATTCTCATGGGCAAATATGAGAACTCAAAATACTGGTTTCAGACGTAGAAGCCATCAAAAAGAACGACGAATTAGGGGAAAGGTAGTAAATCGGATATCCCATAATTGTAGCGTTATCACGTTTCACTAAAAGGGCGGATATGGTTGTACATAATTTAAGGAAGTAAAGCCCAAACAACGAACCATATTGTTTACGGTCAAAAATCGTTTTAGGTTGACCACACAACTCTGCCAACAATCGTTCTTGGTTTACTGTACAACTCTTACTGGTATAAGACTTGCTGTTACATCGTCCCTTTTATATGAAAATTTATGAACTTAATGAAGGAAACAAATGGCATATAGCAAAATGCTTTTATTGTTCCTGCAATCATCACTCTGTTTGTGTTCACACTGCTCGGTCTGTCCTGAAGTTGTAACAGTAGACATGTTTACTTTCTTTCGGTACCATATGCTAACTTTTAAGCCTCAAATAAAAAGAAGATGAAGTCAAATAAGGTCTTCCGTTGAGCCTGATATCTTGAATCACCAGACGTTTGCCTTTGAACACTAGTCCATATTTCCTCTCGAAATGTTTGAAATTGTTGTAGTCTTAGTAATAGATCATCTTTCGAATCTGACCAACCGTCTTGGATCATCAACATTAGCTGCTTCATGGTGTGGTCTTTGGCGGTGCCTCGTCGAATTTCACTTACGCGGTTCCCGGACATAGGTAGATGGTCAATCATTTTGATTTGTTCCACATCTGTTTCCACTACTGATTGCTGGTCCGCATTTGTACTGATATTTCGGGGAACAGCGCGACTCCACGCCTGTTTTGAACATAATTCCGCAGTCGCAACGTTGCAAACATAACAAAATACGTTGCAAAAGCTTAGGTGCACACATCTTTGCCTTCTTCTGTATTGGGAACAGTGCCTTGTGGTCACAATGACTTTTTACGTCCATGGACACAGGGGCATACGTATCAAACTTTTCCAATGAGAAAACCACACCGAAATATTCTTTTTCTATCTGAGCATATTTTCAGCGCTCTGCCGCAATCGGTGATCTGGACGAGTAGGCGACTGGTTGACCTTCTTGAAACAGTAGCTCTCCTCTTTTAAACTTTTAGAAAGGTAGTGGAAAACTATGCCGGCACACTGACAAGAAGTCATATGATCAAAGACAAATATACTGACTGCATATTTCTGAAAACGTCCCAAGAACAAAAGGTGATCCCTGTGATTATTTGCAAGGTCAACTTTGCTGGCGTCGCAGTGTAAGACGACTGGTAACGTCGCATCAAAATATCGCAGCATTAAGGGTATTTGTATGTAACTCTTTAATTTTCTTCAAAAAATTACCTTGGACACCTGGATCGCAGAAGAATGCTGCTTCTTCACAAAGCAGGTCGCGTTTCGGCGCGGTCATTCCTAAAAGTCCAGGAGCGACAAGCAGGTAATTCAACATCACCATGAGGCGTTGTACACCCCCACCCAGAAAGTGAAGGCACTATGGCCTAGATTTTGACCGTATCGGGTTTGAACCCATCCCCAGTAAGGTGATTCCCGATGCAGGGAACTGACTTACATTTGTAGCAGAACATGTCTTTGTTCAGATGAATATCAGATTCCTCGAAACGTTGCAGGAATTTGCTAATCGTCTGGTCGTGATCGTATTTTGCCCTCCGGTCAGTTTCACCTTCACTCCATATTATAAAATCGTCTGGGTAGGCATTCCGGGGTATCGTTGAGACGTCTCCGAATTCATCAAGGGCTGACGAGATCCCAAAGGGCATGTTTTTTCACTTGAACAAACCCCGTGGACTGTAAAACTTAGCTACAATAATATGTTGTCCAGCTGCACATGCCAGAAAACATTTTGTACATCTGCTTTGCGAAGACTTTGGCCTTAGCGAAGTCAATGAGAAGATCGCCGTTCATTGTTATCGGAAAAGTGTTGCGTTTTAATATGCTCGATTCAAAAGTTAAGGGTCCAAAAATTATCGGTTTCCCCCATCGGCATTGTTGACACCCACTCGGGTCAGCTCCGACACTGGAGTAAAAATTCCCTGTTCTTCCAGTTTATCCAGTTCCATTCGTAGCTTTCCTTTGAGAGCTATTGGAATCCTGCGTCGCCGCAGTTGCACCGGCGGCACTGTATTTCACGTTTCAGGGTACCTTGGCCAGAGAAAACATTAGAATATTCGGTAAAAATATCTTCAAGACTGAGATACTTCTCTTCTACACTGCGGATATGCTCCGGATGGTACTTCAATGTGGTCATAGGTCAATGTGGTCATAGGTCAATGTGGTCATAGGTCGCAGTAATTAGGTTTATTGTCACTACAGCGCACACGAGAACTTTACCCCTTTCTCGATTTGCATCGTGTTTCCCGCTACATAATTTACAGTCAATAATCTTATGTGGATTTCTGGGTTTATCACTGAATTTTCCAGATTTACCATCAAATTACAACACATATAAGGGAAGTGGAAAGAGGTGCCGACATACTGACTGTGCCACATGACTTTACAGAATAGCCTTCTGGTTAACCTATTCTAAAGCACATACCAAGAATCTAACGATTCGTGATATGTGTTGTATCTCAGGTACGCTTTTATTGTACCTGTTCATGTGGCAACTTGGATGATATGACCACACGGCCTCCAGCACCGGCATCAGCGGTATTAGATACAAATCTAGAGAGCTATGATGGAAATGCTCTGACAACTCGTATACTGGTAATTGGTGAGCTGTTTCGCGGTGACAACTCGTACATTGGAGATTGGTGAGCTGTATCGTCGTCAGATGTAAATGACGGCATTTAACACAAAAGACTAGTCTGTAAGGCCCGATGTCGACCCAGCATCAACTTCCCACAAAATGCCAACATATATCAAAGACCAAAAGGTCTGTACAGGGGGCGGGCCCCGGGGACGAAACGTCCACCAGCAGAATCTCGCCATATACAGGAAAAAATTACAACACATATAAGGCAAGTGGGAAGAGGTGCCGACATACTGACTGCGTCACATGATTCCACAGAATAGTCTTATGGTTAACCCATTCTAAAGCACATACCAAGAATCTAACGATTCGTGATGTGTTGTATCTCAGGTACGCTTTTATTGTACCTGTTCATGTGGCAACTTGGATGATATGACCGCACGGCTCCCAGCACCGGCATCAGCGGTATTAGATACAAATCTAGAGAGCTATGATGGAAATGCTCTGACAACTCGTATACTGGTAATTGGTGAGCTGTTTCGCTGTGACAACTCGTACATTGGAGATTGGTGAGCTGTATCGTCGTTAGATGTAAATGACGGCATTTAACACAAAAAACTAGTCCGTAAGGCCCGATGTCGACCCAGCATCAACTTCCCACAAATGCCAACATATATCAAAGACCAAAAGGTCTGTACAGGGGGCAGGCCCCGGGGACGAAACGTCCACCAGCAGAATCTCGCAATATACAGGAAAAAATTACAACACATATAAGGGAAGTGGGAAGAGGTGCCGACATACTGACTGCGTCACATGACTTCACAGAATAGTCTTCTGGTTAACTTATTCTAAAGCACATACCAAGAATCTAACGATTCGTGATATGTGTTGTATCTCAGGTACGCTTTTATTGTACCTGTTCATGTGGCAACTTGGATGATATGACCACACGGCCCCCAGCACCGGCATCAGCGGGATTAGATACAAATCTAGAGAGCTATAATGGAAATGCTCTGGCAACTCGTATACTGGTAATTGGTGAGCTGTTTCGCTGTGACCACTCGTACATTGGAGATTGGTGAGCTGTATCCTCGTCAGATGTAAATGACGGCATTTAACACAAAAACTAGTCTGTAAGGCCCGATGTCGACCCAGCATCAACTTCCCACAAATGCCAACATATATCAAAGACCAAAAGGTCTGTACAGGGGGCGGGCCTCGGGGACGAAACGTCCACCAACAGAATCTCGCCATATACAGGAAAAAATTACAACACATATAAGGGAAGTGGGAAGAGGTGCCGACATACTGACTGCGTCACATGACTTCACAGAATAATCTTTTTGTATTTCTTACCCGTTTGTGTTGCCTTCACAAGCTGCACTTCATCTGTGTTGCCTTCACAAGCTGTCCTTCACTTGTGTTGCTGCGAGCATCTACCGAAGCTATGTCTTTACACTGGCTTTCCGTCGATTCTGCAGCGCGACAAATATCAACTTCCATTGCCACTGAGCCTGAAGGTAAACAACGTGGCATTTCTAATGGCATTTGGTTGCAATTGGAGACGAGTGGCAATTTCATGATTTCGCCACATTCGCCGATATGATTGCCAATTTTGTCTCAGATTTCCCATAAGTTATAATTGGTCAGGGATTGGCACATTTCGAAGGACTGGTGGCACGCCCGGTGGTGGCATAATCACCTCTCCAGGATAATTTCCTGGCGTAATGTCAAGTTTATAACGGGCAACGCTCACACCAATAAGCGCGTTGTTGTTGTAACGAGGGTATGCACATAGTGGTATATGAACCATTCAAGGCAGAGATCTAAACACCTGGGTTGACAAAATATAGTGTTTAAGTTGTTCCTCGATTTCATAGCTTTACTGCCAATACCATGTAAAGTTATGATGCTTCACTAAAAGGGCGGATATGGTTGTACAATACTTAAGAATAAATAAAACCCAAACAACGTTGAGAACTGCCAACAACCGTTCTATATTTAGTTCACGGCAATGAGAGTACAGCACAGGTCCATGTGGGACAACCCTGATCGGTATCAAGCTTACTGGTAAAAGTAGAGAATAACCTATCGATAGTAGTGTGATGGACTCACGCTGCCTATGTCACAATCCACCTGGCCAAGAACACTCGAGGTGCTGTTATTTTGTGTTTCGGAGGGATGGTCCTAATCTGATATACGATCGCCCATGGTTTGTCCTTCCAATGTGCACATGCGAACCGAGTCCACCTGCAGGCTGGAGTGATCTAGGAAGTAACGGTTCATCAGATCTCTATAAAATCGTCGCTTCTGGCGTTTCACATGCAGAGGTATGATTATTCCTATCAGGCCGAGGCTTTTTGGTTGTACACGACCCTCCATTCCCATCCTGATTTCCTCCGGAACAGCTATATAACAAATAAGAAATAATTAACTGCTTGAAATAAGATAATTTCGAGAAACGTCACTTTTCAGTCATATCTGTTATGACCGCCATTTTGAATTTGCCCATGATTTTGTGTTGCAAGGAGCATGCCGTCAGGCTGAAAATGATCACAAGATCTATCGACTCGACCTTCCCCATTGCCAATGTGTTCCCACTCCTGTCTAAACTATGGTGGGATAATGTGGTATCTGTAAAATTGCAATTGTACTTGCTTTTGTTACACTAATGGAAGCGTCCTGTCTGTGTCTTGTATTGGGTTGATGGTGGATGTCTGGTTCCATGTTGCGTCAAAGATTTGTTTATTTGAAGCCACAGGAAAGCAACCTTGCCTAGGTATTGCTTACTTGGTTCATCGTGATAGGACTGAAATGTTTTTGAAAGCGACGTTAAAGTGATTGTAAACCCTCAAGTAAAGTTTCCATGAAATGAAAGGCCATTGCGAACAGTGTCGGAAAATATTTATTGTAATTTTTTACGATTTTATTACACAGAGTAAACTGCAAATAAAGCATGGTGTTCTATGGTGATCTGCTGCGATCATATCTAGGTTCGGTTACGTCACACTGCCTTAATACATATATTTCAAACTTTGTATGCACTTTCCAATGCTTGATTCACTCTCTAAAAAACCTGAGTGAACTGTTCCACTCAAGTTTGAGTTAAATGTACCTGTTCACTCAAACTTGAGTTACTTTTCACTCAACTTGAGTTACTTTTCACTCAACTTGAGTTAAATCCACTCAAGTTCACTCAGCTTGAGTGAGATGAATTTCCACTCTTATGCTTGAGTGAATGTCACTCAAGTTGAGTGCATTTAACCCAAGTTGAGTAAAAAGTAAGTCAAGTTGAGTGAAAATCTCACTCAAGTATTGAGTGGGATGAATTTCCACTCTTACTTGAGTGAAATTTCACTCAACTTTTTTTAAAGAGCAAGCCTAAGGTGTGTATACTTTGAGTTTCAACACAAACTCACAATGTGCATGTTTCACCAAAATCTGGGAGATGGTAACTCATAAGTGTCAAGTCAATTTGAATCTTGCATTTAATTTCCCCGATTTTGGTGAAACATGCACATTGGAACAGTGACTCTGTGTTGAAACTCAAAGTGTACACATCTTAAGCTTGACTCAAGCATTGGAATTAAGGCAGTGTGACGTCACTGGATCTAGATATGATTGCAACAGACCACCATAGAATACCATGCTTTATTAGCAGTTTACTCTGTGTAATAAAATCGTAAAAAAATTAAAATATTTTCCGACACTGTTCGCAATGGTCTTTCATTTGATGGAAACTATACTTGGGGGTTTACGATCACTTTAAGCATTTTCTAAAATACTCTGTTAAAAAAGGGCCTTAACGGACACGTGCGTATGACATTGCCAATTTGATCTAACTTGAAGTTCAACAATTTGATTCATTTGCATTTGTATCACATTGGTTAGCTACAATAGGGTGACAATTACAACTCTATGTAGAAAGACCTGAAATTGTATCATGTGTGGGAAATTCGACACCTCGATAATACGAAATATCCGCTTATCCAACTTGACATTCCCGTTCCAACATCTGTCACATTGTATGAGAAAATGGATCACTGTTTTGAAAGAATGTTTTTTTTCCAATATCACGCACCAATATATTTCCATTTACCAGAAGAGTGATCAGTAACTCCTAAAGTAAAAGGTTGACTGGGTGATGGAGAGCAAAAATGATTTCCCAATTTAGAAATGTGAAACTATATATATTATAAGAATGCTCATCATAACACTCGTGTGTTGCCACCCCTAGGCGGACTCGTGTGTTGCCATCCCTAGGCTGACTCGTGTGCTGCCATCCCTAGGATTCGTGGGTTGCCACTCCTAGTCGAACTCGTTTGTTGCCACCTCTAGGCGGATTCGCGTGTTGCCAATCCTACGCGGATTCGTGGGTTACCACCGATACGCGGTCTCGTGGGTTCGATGAACTCGTGTTTTGTCGTTTCGGAGATAGCGTAGAAAGTTTGGTAGTTGGGGCATCATCCCCCACCCACAGGCCTGGTACAGTTAACAAAAATATCAGAGGCCCCGGAGATTAACGAACTTTGTCGAATACGGTCTCGTGTCTAAAAACAATGGTGAAGGTTTGAATCGTGTAATATCCGTTGTTCCTACCAATCAGTGGTGAAACTGAGGCCGAATCTGTAAACAATAGGCCTTTTGTCTTTTGACCAAAAGAACGCGCGCTTTGGATATTGGAAGACGGCAGACGACAATAACTGCACGAGAGTCCTGCCGGTCGGAGCTATAATGTGAAATTCCCTCAACAGGTGGGCAAGTGGATAATTGACACAAATACACCGTAGAATCCAGAGTAAGCTAAGTTTTTGCACACGTTACCTCGATTTGAAAATTCTGCCGTTTGAATGTTGAACCCTTTCCTGTATTTCTGTCCATGTTTGTTCACCGCGAGTCTTCGTTGTTATCTGCAAAGTTGGTCGAAAATGGATTGTAATGGACTTTTTGTTGACAAAAGGTGAGCACTGATTTGATCGCTGGAACAAGCACGATTACCCTACCAGAAATGTACAATTGGTTAGTGCAAAGAGTATTTGATAACACAGCACAATACAACCTGAATAAATGGTACATGTCCCCCACTATTGGGGTCAGAGAGACATGTTTATTTGTAACTTCGTCCGACAATGTCCACATGTCAAACTGCCCCAAAACACCCCATGTGGGGGGGCAGCACCAGAAACCTGTCAGATGACCACAAAGGCACAAGTCAACCTTGCTGCCCCATAATAAACTTTCATGCATATCATTGGTCACAGCCTTTTTGATGTAAACATCTTTGTGATCATACTTATGTATAGAATGGGTGTTGCCTTGGTCATGGTGCTCAAGTCCAAAAGCTTATGTGCATTTCTTCAGTGAGTTGATTCATATTTCATTAATGTATCCATAATTGAAGATGGAGACAGTGTGCCGAAACTGACTGAAAGAATTCTCTGGACTGTTGTAGGTCTGGGGAGATAATATTCATAGTTTTACCTAAACATGCAATAATCCCTCATAACCATGTCTACTTTTGTTCATCTTAGTAATAAACACATACAAAGTTTTATACACATAAAATATACATTTATAGATTTTGTTTCACATTCTGCTTAATAAATTCAATATCAGAAGTATTCAACTCCTAGCCGAAATTGGAGAAAACAGTAAAAATATTACACTATTTCACCTTCAAAAGATGGCCGCCGTCTGACCGAATCTGGTCACAATTTCAGACAGCTTTGACTCTTTCGTAATTTCAATGATAAGTTACATGCTGTTTTATATCATATCGTATTTGATTTGTGGAGAACTTAATTGTGCTTTAATTACTTCATAATGTAAACACTTTATGTAAAAAGCACCTGCTATGCCTACTGAAAAGTAATTTTGAAGACCTTTTTATCTGAAGTGACATCTTGTGCACCAAATACACTGACAATGTTCAAAGATGATTTAGAGTGTCTTTTGTATTCAAATATTTACTTTTGTATAATACTACATTAGGAATACCTTAATAATACATATGAGAAGTTTCAGTTTGATTCATGTATGATATGTTTATTTAAAGATATTCAAAATTTCCCTGGGATAAAAATGTTGTTGTTCTTACCTGATCATCTGTTTCTGACTTGCTTCTAACATTTACACAATGTAGCATCCTCTCATTGCCAGAGTTTGTAAACCTAAACTGTGTATTTATTTGACAGTAGGGAGTGGTTGTGGTACGCATTCTGATGTCGCGAGCATGGCAATGCGGTAGCCTAATCCATTCCTTAATACCTATTGGGTCAGTCCTCAGTTTCGAGGGAATACCCAGGAAGTCTACCTGGTAGAACGCTGGTGTTTGGCTACGTCATATTTCTTCTTTTATTAGTATTTTATATGTATGGGATCAACCGATTTGGGATTGTCGGTCCTTCAAACGGGCCTGTTCGAAAAGAAAATTTGTCCAAATCCTCCCACGTTTATTATTATTTTTTTTTTCGTCATTTCAAATTGGCATTGGGACAGTGTATTTTATTGAAATCACTTTCACAAAATTTCCTGCAAGTTAGGCCGGACAAGGCCAATTGTTCTCAAACCCTATTGCCTGGGCTTTTTAGGATCTGTCCAGGCCTGGAGGGAGTGGTTCATTTCGGCCCCCTAAATATTTTTCTCACCCCTTGATCTAGGGGCTGAAACTTGCCACACTATACCATTGTTAAGCTCTAACAGAAAATGTAAAAAAAGAATATAAATCCAAGATGGCCGCTTTGATGACAGTGAATAGATTTTCTTGAAATTTCAGAATAAAAATGCACAAATTACATATAGATATTGCGAAGAATTTCAATGCTTCGAGATAAAGTAGCTCCGATATTTTGCCGAAAATCCCATTCCTCTCTGTTATGGAGAGATATTTATATCTCTCGCAAATGAGACATGCATTTATTTGCATGTGCCATTGTTGCACATTTAATTGAGTTTAACAGTTGAGTGAACATTTCATCAATGTATTTGATTTCTGTTGCATCAGCATTTTAAAATATGACCAGCAAAGCGATAGACAAATCAACCATATTCCTAAATATGCGTGTGACGTTGCGCGGGTCATTGCTCCAATAAGTTTGACTGTTTAATGTGACTTCATGCAAATTATTTATTATTTTTGAAAGTTTGACTATTACATTAGCGGAACTATCCGTTTTACAGATGTGTTCTATCCGATGTGTTACTGTAATGGCATGTTATTGTAAGCGGATTATTGTCAACATTTGGATATCAGTTCCAGAAAGTTCAAACAAATCGCAGTCAAATTAAATGAAACATTGCATGGACATACGAAATGAATACGGTATTGATGCAATACGCGGTCTATTCTATAACACTTAAACCTATTACACACTGATAACCGTGCAATTATTACACTAATTAGCATGGTTAAGAACTTTGTGACGTAGGAAATCTACATCCGTGATCTTGACACGCGCAGGTGTTCGCTCGGGAGAATCCATTTCACAGGGCGGGAGATAAATGGCAGGACAAAGTCTCGTCTGCTTGTTCAATCGAATAAACAAATAGAATGGATACCCGGCAAGTAGGAACTTCAGTTTATTTTAACGGCAGAAAATGTATAATCGCAGATATTTACAAACCAATTGGGACACACGAGTGTTACAAAATAAGAAACAGATCAACAGGAGAAACAAGACGTGCTTTCAGATATGAATTATCTAGAGAAGCGGAGATCGAAAAGTTCATGAGACGCAGATGCCGAATCTCTTCTTGCTGTTTCAAATGAGACACAACACAAGTGTGATCAGCTGAACAAAGGTAGTTTTTCTCCGCTGGGGATGAGAAATTAAGAGATCTGGCTAACAAACAAAATGAGCCAGGGGCCGACAGGAAAACGAAACAGGAAATACGGATATTTAAAGGTATCAAATTCGTTTTATATTATAATCAAGTCTTATAAATAAATGCATCTACAGATTACCCGTTACACCAACCATTGCTTGAGATCAACAACTGCCACGGTTCTGCTTGGTGTGATGTCGGTTACAGGCCACAGAAATTAAAACGACATCAAATGTTTGTAATTTCACATCTGTTCCACAGTCATCACATCTTGGCGTTTTTTTTCCAAAATGCCAATGTTTCAAATAGCACCGTGAACATAAATTTCCTTCCTAGTTAAATAAATTCTACCAACAGTTTTCATTGTTAGAGAAAAAGCTGTAAATTAATATTTATTAAAGACGTGAATTTCTGTCTCAAGTTTAACTGTTGGTTCCATCGTGATTGATTAAGAATGCCACACGAATAGGCTTGTATGCATTTACGTTTCATTGCGCCCCCTTCTGAGAGACAACTCATCCATTGATATTGACACCCTGCCAACTGAGGACAGACGGCACATTTCAACAAAGGGAAGAAAGGTTGTGAACGTTTACCATATTTTTCAATCTTTCATTGTAATCTTTGTTGATAATCAATTTGAGTAGTGCAATATTATTAAGAAATAATGTTTTCATAAGCGTGCTAAATCGTTAATTTACGCACGGTTAGTGTGGGAAATTTGATATTTTAGGGCAAGGGCGAACTTTCCCACACTAACCGTGCGTAAATTAACGATTTAGCACGCTTATGAAAACATTATTTCTTCAGTTATCCATATATGCACAAAGTTCCTGAAGGATGTGGTTTACAAGGCTATACCATCTAACGCCTCCATTCAGTTTCCAAAATTCTGGCTCTGTTTCACAACTCGTGTCTAATTGCGATTAAGACGGGGCTATATGGTGGTCATTTAAACATGGTGTGTTTTACATCTCCAAGGCGCTCAGACGAATCAGGTGTTCTGTGTCCACTTATTTTCGTTTAGTTTGACCCAAAGAAAAGCGAATGGAACTGAATACAAACAATTATAGGAAACTAATCGCTTTCACATTTTGCTGAGAAGCAACGGAAACTTGATAATGTGATGTCTAGCACTGTAATATCACTTATCTTTATTGAACCATGTAAGCGTCCTGTCTGTGTCTTGTGCGTTGTCCTCGGGGTTTTAAAAGGGTGGATGGAGGGTGTTTTGGTTCCATGCTGCTTCAAAGATTTCTTCTTTGAAGTAGCAGGAACACAACTGGGCTGGGTGGAGCTTAGTTGGTTCGTCGTGATATAGCTGAAATATTGTTGAAAGCGACGTTAAATTCTATTCACTCACTCACTAATCGCTTTCAATATTGCTGACGATGTCATAAATATTTCGCTTATCAGAACCCGTTTCCCTTATCAATTGCGTTTTCTCTAATCCAAAAGTTTCTACTTCTTTCAAATTGCGCAAACCATGCCAAGAAGCCAACGCGTCGGGGCTTTCCCAGCCGCTATTATTATTATTCCCTGTGCTATGAAATAAACATTAGTTGCGTATATTTTTATATGTGTAAATGCTTACCTTTGAGTTGGCTAATTTGAGATGAAAGTCATCTCTGATCTACTCGAGCATACATTTTGACAAGGCCGCATCGTTGTGTATTACCACCTTCATGATTGACCGAACCTGTCGCCCGAACCAATAATAGCGAGGGTTTTTTTCGCCTGTACCGTTGTTGCCTAGTTGGTTGAAGGAGCGGGGTTGAGGCGTCGTACGCAGCTTCCGACCAGTAAGCGAACAGGACCAGTAAGCGAACAGGTCCAAACAAATGAGGCAAAATACTAAATCCTGGGAAATTAACAATACACAGAACTTATAATTGTTCAACTACTTGATTAGTTGGTTATTTCTACTTACAAAACTGGCTCGTTTGTCGCCCGATTCTGTTAGAAAAAGCAGACGACAGGTCGCTTGGGAGGTCAACAAATAAAATATTTTGAGATTTGCATCCTTTGTACAAACTGACAGAAAGTCAGATCAAGATAGTAATTACACTAGAAGTTGGAGAAATTGATGGTGAATATGATGATATCTGGGAAAAATAACTTTTTCTTTCGTCATCTTCAAAAGTTTTGATGCTGGCGAGGGCGCTACTGTGGATTTGGAGGGGACAAGTAATGATTTGAGTTATTCCCCTTGTTTTCTCACATAAATTGGAATGGCGGTACTTCATGCTAAAATGACTGCTCCCTCCGACGTAGTTTTTGACGGTAGGCAACGGCTTTATGATGTTTTTCACTCAGTAGGAGTCTGTTTTACTGTGGATAAGTACTATATTTGCTCAACCATCTATTCTCGACATACAATGACCAATATCAAATAATAATGTATCTCTAAATTGTCGGAAAATCGCTGACAAGCAAGTGTTCGCTTACTGGTCCTGTATCACCATATTTTCGGAGATCAAACCACTCACTTTGAAATCGTAAATTTCGTCAAGTAAATTGCCGCTGGAGAATATATTCATACCTGAAAATAATGATCAAAGTTCAGTCCTTTGTTTTCTGTGACTAGTTTTTATTTTAATATTCAAATCGCATTTCTGGAAATTAAAATCACTCAAAAGTGTTCGCTTACTGGTCCACCAAGGCTACAGATATATAGCACCGATCAAACAGTATACGTCCGACGAAGCAATCATATGGGCGGTAATGTTTATTTAACAACAACAACAACAACAATAAAAAGCGTCCCGAATGCGCACATAAACGCGTTTCAAGCGAAAAGAAAGGTATTAAATGAACCTAGATGTGATTAAACGCGTTCTTTGAGAAGCGAACGAAAACAATATAAAACGCCTAGAGAACGCTATTGAAACTCCTTCCAAACTTTAATAGAACGATACGTGAAAACACCGAAAGCTTTTTACCAAAGTGTGACTGAGACGCATCATTCTCTAAAGATTGATTTGGAAATTCATTTAGATAACAAATATTCTTGAAAGCGATGTTAAATCATATTCACTCACTTTATTTGTATAAAGAAAATTGGTAAGTGACAAGGATTGTAGGTAAAGAACTCCACCTCATTAAAAACGGTTGACCGCTTCTCTCTTGCAAGAAAAATATTTTCATTTCATAGTCACATGTATTTTTTATTCAGGGGAGACGATTCAAAGTCATGTCTCTTCTTGTTGGGGATGGACCAGCGGCGGAATCTCTTCACGAGCGTATACGTCAGGCTGTTCCAGGGCACGAGGTACAGAGGAGCCGATTGGACGAAGCCTTTGTCATGTGTAACTGTCGAAGGTATCAGCTGATCTGGTTGGTTATGTCGGCGCCGGTGAGTCAGGAGACCCTCAGCTTCACCACATCAATACGGTACGTTTTGATTCCTTTTTTATTTTTAAGTTTGTCAGTTATTTGCCGAGGAGCGGTGGTTCTCTCCGGGTACTCCGACTTCCTCCACCATCCAAACTGACTGTCACCATCCAAACTGACTGTGAAACAACCTTGAGTGTGACATTAAACCACCCCCCCCCCCCTCTTCTTATCTTCCCTTTCGAAGTAACGGGGGGAGATCTAGTTAGAGGGGGAGAGAGGATGTCGGTGTTTCCTGTCTGCAAATGATAAGGCTTTTGGTTAAGATATTCAAAACAAATTCAGGCAAATTCATAAAAAAAATAAAAAAAATATAGGAGGTCGGTATTCCATTGGGGGGGGGGGGGAGAGTTATGGCACTACCCCAGGGGATGCTAGGGTGCTCCAATGTTAAAATATAATAAGGTTTTTTTTTTGTTTTGCAAAAGTGCACATGTACACCTGTATATAGAAAGTTTGCTGAAGTTGTCAGATGTCTCTGGATGATTGTGTAACTTGTGCTATTTATGAGATGAAATATTATTGTCCAAATTATGAGGATTTGGACTTAGTAATTTGTCATATAGGTGTTTTGTTGGACAAAAGTGTACTGAAAAGTTAACTGAAATTGTCAGGTTTCATTGCATGATCTTGGTACATATGATTAGATGATGGCTCTGCTATTTATGAGATGAAATATTAATTTTTGTCCAAATTATCGCGCTTTGGATTTCGTACTTTTTCAAATGATAGCGTGCACCTGTACGTAGAAAGTTTGCTCTACATGTATGCTTTCAATATTGTTGCAGCTTGATGTAATCGCTTTTTTCTGGCATAAATATAACAGTGTGCAGATTTTAATTAACGCTTATTACAATTTAGGATTATGCAGTTTTTATCTCGCCTTGCGAAGTAAAGGCCTGGAAATGATAAGGTTTTTGGTTTAGTAAATTAAAAAAAAAATCTAGACAATTTAGAAGAAAAATTAGAAAAAAAATATGGGGGCGTGGGAGGGGGGGGGGTATTCCACCTGGGGGTACTACCCCTGGGGTGCTCCGATGTTAAAATCCATATGATAGACTTTTGCGTTCAGCTGAATTGCACATGTACATCTGTACCTAGAAAGTTTGCTGTAGTTGTTGGCTGTCATTGGATGATTATGAAACTTGGTACACATGTTTCTTATGATTAGAGGATGTACTTGTGTATTTTTGAAATGAAACATTAATTTGTGCCCAAAATATGAGTTTTTGGACTGAGTTTTTTTAGACAAAAAAGTACTGAAAAGTTGTCTGAATTTGTCAGGTTTCATTGGATGATTATGAAACTTTGTACACATATTTCATATAATTAGAGGATGTCTCTGTGCTATTTAGGAGATGAAATATTGATTTTGTTCAAATTTTGAGGGTTTCGTCTTAGTAATCTGCCAATGATAATGTACATACATGTACACCTGTACATGGACAGTTTGCAGAAGCTGTCATTGGATGAATTTGACACTTGCTACCTAAGTTCAATGTAATTCGAGAATGTGCTATTCAAGAAATGACATTAAATATGAATAGTTGTCCTAATTATCCAAATAAATGTCCAGATCTACATGGAAATTTTGCTGAACCTTTCGTGGGTGATTATAAAACTTGGTGTACAGGTTTCATGTTCCCTATGTCAGACCTATCCAGCAGTAATCCCAAAGGGCACTGGCCTATCCAGCAGTAATCCCACACGGGACTGACCTATCCAGCAGTAATCCCAAATGCTCCGGCCTATCCAGCAGTAATGCCACACGGGACTGACCTATCCAGCAGTAATCCCAAATGCTCCGGCCCATCCAGCAGTAATGCCACACGGGACTGACCTATCCAGCAGTAATCCCAAATGGCCCCGGCCTACACAGCAGTAATGCCACACGGGACTGACCTATCCAGTAGTAATCCCACACGGGACTGACCTATCCAGCAGTAATCCCAAATGGCCCCGGCCTACACAGCAGTAATGCCACACGGGACTGACCTATCCAGCAGTAATCCCACACGGGACTGACCTAACCAGCAGTAATCTCATATGGGATTGGCCTATCCAGCAGTAATCCCACACGGGACTGACCTATCCAGCAGTAATCCCAAATGGGACTGACCTATCCAGCAGTAATCTCATATGGGACTGGCCTATCCAGCAGTAATCCCACACGGGACTGACCTATCCAGCAGTAATCCCACACGGGACTGACCTATCCAGCAGTAATCCCACACGGGACTGGACTATCCAGCAGTAATCCCACACGGGACTGGCCTATCCAGCAATAATGCCACACGGGACTGACCTATCCAGCAGTAATCCCAAAGGGCACTGGTCTATCCAGCAGTAATGCCACACGGGACTGGCCTATCCAGCAGTAATCCCAAAGGGCACTGGTCTATCCAGCAGTAATGCCACACGGGACTGACCTATCCAGCAGTAATCCCACATGGGACTGGCCTATCCAGCAGTAATCCCACACGGGACTGGCCTATTCAGCAGTAATCTTACACGGGACTGACGTATCTAGAAGTAATATGCAGCAGTAATCCCACACGGCACTGACCTATCCAGCCATAATCCCACGCTGGACTGCCTGTGCAACAGTAATCCAACACGGGACGGAACTATCCAGCAGTAATCCCAAACGAGACTCCCCTATCCAACATTAGTCCCACTTGGGACTGGACTATCCAGCAGCAATCCCACATGCGACTGGTCTATCCAGCAGTAATAACACACGAGACTGGCCTATCCAGTAGTAATGTCGCATGGGACTGACCTATCCAGCAGTAATCTCACACTGGACTGCCCTGTGCAGCAGTAATCTCAAGGTATGGACCTACCTGGCAGCAATCCCACATGGGACTGATGTTATTGTCTGTACCAGATAATCTATTCCAGACATTATTGCCTGTACCACTTCATCTATTCCAGACGTTATTGTTTGCTCTTCATAACTCATAACCGGAACCTGTCCAACGAGAGTGAAACGAGACATGTAATGTCTGCATCCCGAATAGAGGCCCTTGAGAAATTCTAGGGTTACGTACTATATCTTGCAGATGTTTTTAGTCCCTGTTTCCTCGATGATAGAACAGTCGACCAGGAGTTGGATTTCTACATTCATCTCTCTGAATTGACAATACTTTTCATCATGCAGATATAATCCCACAGTTTTAACTGGAACCCCTTGAAGCTGTCGACGTGCACCCCTGTTATGACCGATTTCTTATCAAATTTACCAGGAGATTCCCTGCAAAATTGGCAACATTGTCAACGGTATCCAGCCAGTTTGCAAGGCAGCGAATTGTACTATTTTTATTACTTCACCAACTACTCTCTGATTGGGAACACAGTTCATTCATTTTGCTTGATAATTTTTATCAGACTGTATGCAGACGATATTCTTTGTTCGATATGTTTTGCAGATATATGTACAGCAGTCGCCTCAATCAAACTACCAGTATTATCGGAGTTTCTGACAAAAAGCCGGATGGTGAGTACTTTTGGTATAACAGAACTGTTGTCAGTAGTGTCCCCTTGTCTTGTCCCTGCATCGACAGAAAATATCAAATTTTGATTGTTTTTATCTCGCCTTACGAAGTAAAGGGGAGATGGGTGAAGGAGGATGTCGGTGTCGGTGTCCCCAGCCTGGAAATGATAAGGATTTTGGTTTAGCAAATTAAAAAACAAAATGTTGAAAAATTCAGAAAAAATATTAAAAAAAAAAAAAAAAAATAAAAAAATATGAGATTGGGTATCCCACCCGGGGGTACTGCCCCTGAGGATTACATGGGTGCTCCATTGTTAAAATCCGTGTGATAGAGTTTTTGTCCCCCGCTACTTAGTAGGTGGGGGGGGGAGGACTTAGAAACACCGGTGTCTGTAATTCCGTAATTCTGTAATTCCGTAATTCCGTAAGATTTTCTTGTCCGGACAATAACTCGTGAACGATTTAACCGATCAACTTCAAACTTGGGGTGTGCCTTGACAGTGGCGAGAAGACGGTTGGGATTGTTTTTCAGCAATGTGCGTCCATATTGGATTATAAGCAGTTGGATCTTGTCCGGACAATAACTCGAGAACGATTCAGACGATCTACTTCATACTTGGATAGTGCCTTGACATTGTTGAGAGGAGGATTGGGATTGTTTTTTCAAGGACGTGTTTAATCCAATATGGCCACCATCGGCCATACTGGATTTCATTGGATTTTAAGCAGTTTGATCTTGTCCGGACAATAACTGGAGTACGATTCAACTGATCTACTCCAAACATGGGGAGTGCCTTGACATCGGTGAGAGGACGGTTGGGATTGTGTTTCAGCAATGTGCTTAATCCAATATGGCCGCCGTCAGCCATATTGGATTATAAGCAGTTGGATCTTAGATTTTCTTCTCCGGACAATAACTCGTGAATTATTTAACCGATCAACTTCAAATTTGGGGTGTGCCTTGACATTGGTGAGAGGACGGTTGGGATTGTTTTTCAGCAATGTGCGTAATCTAATATGGCCGCCGTCAGCCATATTAGATTATAAGCAGTTGGATCTTGTCCGGACAATAACTCGAGAACGATTCAACCGATCTACTTCATACATGGGGAGTGCCTTGACATTGTTGAGAGGAGGATTTACTTATAGTGTATAACTTGACTGTCAACACCTTAACAATATTAAATGCAACCGCTACCTCACCGCTGTGGGGTGCATCGCTCATCAGCGATATCTCCATTTTCAAATCATACTCTTCATCAATGATATATCATCGACCAAAAAAAATCGACCATAGAGGTCCATGGCCCCCGCAGCAGCAGCGCCAGTTATGGTGGATGTAATCCACCATAACTGGTGCTGCTAGCGGGGGACATGGACCTCTATGGTCGATTTTTCGTTTAGCTGAAGTGCAAATGTACATCTGTACATAGAAAGTTTGCTGCAGTTGTCAGCTGTCATTGGATGATTATGAAACTTGGTACACATGTTTCTTATGATTAGAGGATGTGCCAGGGCTATTTTTGTGTTGAAATATGAAATTATGGCAAATGACTTTTGGTTTAGCAGAATTGTACATGTAGGCATCTACATCTACATGTACATAGAAAGTTTGCTGCAGTTGTGAGCTCTCAATGGATGATTATGAACCTTGGTACACATGATTCCTATGATTAGAGGATGCATCTGTGCTATTTATGACATGAAATATTAATTTGTGTCCAAATCATGAGGTTTTGGACTTAGTAATTTGCCAATTGTAAGGTTTTGGTCGGACAAAAATGTACCGAAAAGTTGTCTGAATTTGTCAGGTTTAGAGGATGTCCCTGTGCTAGTTAGGAGATGAAATATTAATTTTTGTTCAAATGTTGAGGGTTTTGTCTCGGTAATGTGTCAATGATAATGTACACACATGTACACCTGTACATGGAAAGATTGCTGAAGCTGTCAGCTTTCATTGGATGAGTTTGACACTTGCTACACTGTGAATAAATAACTTTGTGAATTTAACATGAAATTATTTCCAAACAATTTTTGGTTTGATTGAGACTGGCAATGCCATTGTTATCTATGCTTTCAATACTGCTGCAGCTTGAGCGGATCACCCCACAAGGTGTCAGAGATGTTAGGCTTCTCACATCGCTTGTTAAAAGAAAGAGGAATCTTTCGCGATTTGTTAAATTCCTCCAGAGAGAGCCAACCACACATCTCAAATCATGTAAGGTGTCAGTCGCCTTTTGTTAAAGGAAGGCGTGACATTGCTGTCAGCTTATCCCTCATTAATGGACTCATTTGTCTGCATATGCATTGAAATGCAGGCGAAGAAAGTATGCCTTTCAGGGTAGCATTTATTGGCACTGCACAAAAAACCCCAACCACCATACACCCCTTTAACAAATAATTATTTTCCCATATTGTGTTAAAATGCAATTTCTGATAATTTCAGCCCAGTTGAGATAGGTGGTAGAATTGCACTAATCTTGCTATTGTGAATGTAGTGAATACATTGTACTGTTTACAGTATTGTATAATAAACAGTAGTCTTATAGTTTTGACTTTAGCGTGAGATCCGACTTTGGGAATCCATTCGTCGTTCTCTTTGAGGTCCCTGGTACATTCTAGACATGCTTCGAAGGTATGCAAAATCACCACTAGTTCGACTTCGGCATCAATAGGCCTGAAACCTGATGACGTTTCATCCCTGTTCTATCCCACAAATCAATGTACGTCCATGAAATTTAAATAGAAGGTGGGTATCCTACGGCGAGTTCCATCGTACCTCTTAAGTTCACTCTAGAGAAAGGTGCGTTGGAAGAGCACATAAAACGTTGAAAGAGCCATAAAACGTCGTCCGAGTGTACTGTCGACCATCTTGTAATCACCTCTAGTCTGTCCAGTTTAATTAGTCTTCTATTTTGGAGCTTGTCAAATGAGTAGTTAACTTTGCATCAGTTTTCTTTTTTACATCTTGTAGAACAAACTGAACTCTACAAAACGACCTCCAGTACTCCTTGATATCGATAATATATCAGACTTGAAATAACTTTGTAATTCTCTCCATATAAAACCCCAGTACAGTTGTTTCATATACCGAGCCTCAATTACATAGGGAGACGTCATAATATATACGTTTTTACTAGCACAAAGGTCAACAGTGCCGTGTACGGTCATGGAGGTATGTGTGGTTTATCATTTGGCAATTTCACTGGGCATGGGATAAAAGCGACACTCCCACGTACTACCTATTATTACTTTATACGGCATCAATGACCTTTGTGCCTTTGAGCATGAATACATTATGACGTTTCCGTATGTAATTGAGGCCGGGTACTTGAAACAACTGTACATTTATAGTTTTTTTATGAAGAGAATTACAAAGTTATTTCATGTGTGATATGTTATCGATATCACGGAGAAATGGTAGTCATTTTGTAGAGTTCAGTTGGTTCTACACGCTGCAAAAACAGAAAATTGATGCATATTTAACTACTGATTTTTGACAAGCTCCAAAGTAGACGAGTAATTAAAACGGTCAGACCTTAGTTAGTCTCACAATTTTGGCTGGAGGCCCATGGAGGCTTGCGAAGCATACCTCGAAGATCTGTACCTCGTCTTCTTGAAACGAAATATTTTTGTCAAAATCAACAGGAGTCCTTCTCTGTCAATTTGCGCGTCAAGTTCAGCACTGTGGACAATCTTGTACGTGTCGCACAGTTTTGGCTGTAGGTTTCTGAAACTAAGCAGTGTTGCTTAACATTGTTGGAAATGTGCACCTTGAATTCATGTGATGAAATGTACTTCTTGTCACAATTACTAGAATTGGACATTGAAATTTTCCCTTTCAATTTCAGTTAGGAGCCCATAGCTTTAGCTGCGGAACGCTCGAAATAGGGATCTAAATAATGTCTGTGGATGTCCCTGCCCATGTCCGAAAAAGTTGCTAAAGTTTTTCCTGTCCACGCCTTCCCCCTCCCCCTTCACATATTCGGAGAGCTTACAGCATTCAACCACTGGGAGGATGTTCCCACCCCTGGGGCACCAACTGCTAAAGTTTTGGACTTTTTTCTATGCCTCACCCCATGTTTCTTTAAATAATCCCTGCCCGCAAACCCTGATATATTCTGAAAGCTTACACCATACTGCACTTATTCAAACCATCCACTACGCTCGGGAACATGTTTCCACCCCAGTGCACTAAGCCACATCCTCGATCTTCTAATCTAAGCCTCGCCCGCCTCCCTACCCTCGTATATATTCCTGGAGCTTACACCATGCTGCACTTAAACAACCTATCCATTACCCTAGGAAGCATGTCCCCAACCCCGCGACACCAAGCCCATCCTCAATCTCCTAAACTAAGCTAGCCTCGGCCGACCACCAGCCCTCATAGATTTCTGGAGCTTGCACCATGCTGCACTTATTCAAACCATCTACTACCCTGGGGAACATGCCTCTACCCCCGGGGCACCAAGCCCCACCCTCTATCTCCTAAACTAAGCCTCGCCTGACCCTTTACGCTCAAATATTCCTGGAGCTTATGCTGCACATCTTAAACCTGTCCACTACCCTACGTAATAGGTCCCCATCGACGGGGAACCGAGCTACACCCTCTATCACCTAAACTTAGCTTCGCCCGACCCCATACCCTCATATATTCCAGGAGCTTACACTATCCACGGGGGTATGTCCCCACCCTCATAATGTATTATGATAATCAATTTCTTCTGGTTGTAATTCGATGATTGTGCTCCACAGGTGCGCTTTTATTAACAGATAAATATTTCATTTACAACTCCATAATTTACCTTGTAATCTTATAGTACGTGTTGAAGTCATACATATTTCCAGTATCATACATTCCGCCAATGTTCTGCCTAAATATTCACATTATGTACAGTATTGTTGATTTTCTCTGATGCCCACATGAGGCCTTGAGATCAATACAGATCCAAACTGAAGGAGCTCCAAGTAGCATCAGCGCGCATGCGTTTTTGCGTTCTGTTGCCTCTCTTGTATATCCATGTAGTAGACAGATTACCGCCAGCGTTTGTTTCACTGTCCATACGGACTGAATTCAAATGGCTGATAATACCTGCAGCCGGATTGGTTTTCACGGCTCAGATCTCCTTGCATTGGGCTATGATCGTGTATTCTCCAGGTTTGTGGGTGTTTATTCGAACCCTATACATTCCACAATGCGGAGAATGAGTCTAGATCCGGACATAGCTTTGAACCGAAGATGACGGTGTGATGGATAAGAATGTCCTGGTGATTAGTGTCGCATTTCATATCCTTTTCTATTGCAACCAAGGACGAACACTTGTCACCAATGTGGAGAATTGTGTCCTAGTTAGGTTAGAAGATAGAGGCCGGACACTCTAGCCACCGGACATTCTTAGCCTCTACACCAGCCGTGACCTGTCGACTGTATCGATAAACAGCGGAGGTAAATAGTGTAATATTGGGCAAGTGGTCAATTCTCTTCCACCTTTCTTACCCACAGTCGATCTCCACTCACACGGAATAGATGATGTCCTAGTTGAAGTGGTCAGTGTCAGTACTATTAGAGAAGTCTACCTCAAATGGTCCACGCTGGACGTGCCAACAGGTCCGTACATGGTTTGTCTTGAAATAGAGAAAAATAATTTAATTTGAGGAAACTTTTTATAATACTATTTATGCTGTTTATAAATTGAACTGGCAGTAAATATCCAACAATTTATACTTTTAACCCTACCTGGCCTTGCAGGGGGGGGGGGAGGCAAAATGCCCCAAAACTTTCTGCGCTATCTGCGGAACGTCAAAAAATGGAGAGCTGAAACTCCGTGCCTTTATAGTTTATCATATTGGGGTCATTTTGTGCCTATTTGCATAACCCCCGAGCAGAGAATCATGGGTAAATTCAAGATGGCGGCCACGTGGGGTACCAGAAAAGAGATGTTTTCATCATATTTCTTCAAAATTTCTGCTTTTCCGCGATGAAAATTGGGCAAACTATTTTATTTGACATTACATTAATTTTTACTAATTTATGCAGTTTTTGCGGAGAAATTGCACAAATGAAATACTGTGACGTCATCACAGCGGCCATCTTGGATTTTTTTTACATTTTCTGGTAAAGTTTGACCCAAGGGTATAGTGGTAAGTTTCAGCCCCCTAGCTCAAGAGGTAAGAAAAATAATCGCCCCCCCCCCCAAAAAAACCCCCCCAGGCCAGATAGGGTTAACATTTGAAGTACATGTACATACATTACTATTGTAACGGGATTCCCGTTCTGGAATTGAATCCAGGCACCTATCTCCATCAGTATACAACTTCCTTGTTGGCGATTGGATGCTCTCGTTTATGCGGGCCGTGGGTACGGGGTCAGGATTCACAGTTAGACATCTTTTGGCCGAATTTCTTCATTGTTGAATTGTGAGTAGATAAAGCTTTCTAAAGCAGATACGATGTTATCACGACCCAACAATCAATTAGGTCGACTTTATTCTGTGTCCACATTTGCATCATTTGATTTATAACTGTCTTAAATTCGCTGTTGAAGATTTGGATACAGACAGATGTATAATCTTAAAAAATATCCAAACGATCGTGGGTTTTTTTTTGCAGGTACATCCGAGGCTGTAAAGTTAGAAGTGCCTGGGGAGGGACAACCGGTTTCTTGTTCGGATGGAACAGACCCACAAATGTTGAAGTAACTTTTTGGACAAGTTAATTGCTTGTCCCGTCTTGGATTTACTAACATGCACAATCCCAATAATTGAGCAGTTCCTAATGTAAGAACCTTCAAACGGGAACACTGCGTGCAGTAGGCTTAGCCCTTTTCAATTCTTGGTTAAATGGTTCCCTACATGTAGTCGCCAATTGTGCAGATCCATTAAAAATTCGAGCGGGTTTTTGCACCTCGACCATAACAACTAATAGCTCTTGGCCTCAGTCTGACTTTCAGCACAGAAGTAATTTCTTTGCTTTCTTCGTTTGGTTGATCCTAATCGTATGCCTTCGCATACGAAGTATGCAGGAGGCATATAGTGTTTTTACTGTCCATCTGTTCGTCCCACTTACCTTGTGTACTCAATCATTCCAGCAAAAGCTTTTGAAACTTCGTAGACATGTTTAACATGGTTTGAAGACTTGCATGTCCTATTTATGAGATGAAATATTAATTTTTGTCACATTGAAGACGTTTTGAACTTTTTTGATTTTCTGAATAGCTGTTATTGGTTTCAATTTTGTGGTAAAATATACTGGATTTAGACTAGTGTGCATTTCTTTAGTTTACAAATTTAATTTAGCGTACTATTTTCAACGGAAAAATATTTTCATCACTTTCTCGGTAGACTGGCTTTTCACTGATTTCACCATCTCAAAAACTGAGTGTTCACCGTGTTAGTTTTTTCAGATTTTTTATTACTGTTCATATCTGAGTGAGCCCTAAATTCCGTTTTCAATATTTATTATGTTTCAAATTTTTTCGATCAGAATATTACTTTAAATAAAAAATAATGCTTGGATGAACTGGACAATGTCAATTTCAGTAATACTTCACAATAGCTAGACTTACTAATCCTTTTAGTGCAGTTTTTGATTTGATAGAGCTGCTGCAAACCGAATTAACTTGGGCTTATTTAGCTTTTTCGAAAAAATGGTCGAAGAAGACACTTAACCCCTCCTTACCAACAGTCTCCAACCCCTTGACTGGTGAACGGGTACAGTTACCGACTACCCCACATCGAACTGCTAGAAAGGCCCAGCTCAATTACGTCAGCTTTAGACCCGAGACCAGATGACGTTTTATCCCCTTTCTATCCCATGATGCAATGTAAATTCAAGACAATTAAATGACAGGTGGAGATCATTACACTTTAAGAAGAATATGATCGCAATGACCATGTATTCCAGTGGTACAGACGTGACCGACCACATTCTGTATGGCCGAACAAGCATCTTGGCCAAGACAAATGTAGTCAGAGCAATAATAGATGGTCCGTCACGTTTGCACCGAGTATTGTTTGGTCAGAGTGGCCATGTTCTTCCGGCAGTGTATACAACTGATTTATCCTGCCACATCCCTCGTGTAACACGACATCAATTTATTTGCTAACGCCAGATCACTGAACTGGCAGCATGTAAGCCGTTAATTTGGTGCGTCTTCATGCCACTGTGCAAATTGGTGTCGTGTTATATAAGCGATGTTAGATTTCCGGGTTGACACCTGCCACGTAAATGGTGGCTGTACATTTTTATGAGGTGATTGCAAGAGGGATAACACGTCATCGATCTAATGACTTTGTAACAATGCACTTTTTTTCCAGACTTCAGAATGTATACGCCCTGTATGCCTACACCATTCAACTGTTTCAGCCCAAGAGTAGAAGAGGACATGCAAATCACCTTACCGTTATCTCCTTTACTGGCAGCTCTACAAGAAGTAAAGAATAATTATCAGCCACGCCCCAAGCTTCCGGTAGTCAGCGATCACACTACGAAAGAAAAAATGAGACGGTAAGATTTTCTGCTTTGTGCCTGTTACAAGTAGGTCCTTGACAAGTGAGACCAAATGTGTGAAAGACCGTTACGGCCATTCGCTATATCCTGCTCTGATACGGTCATCGGCTTTTATACAAGCTTGTAAGCAAGCTAATGGCCACTACAGACTTCCATAAATTTGGTCTCACTTGTCAAGCAAAACTGGCTCGTGTGTACCAGGCCTTGGGGCATGCCGCTCGTTTATCAAAAATACAACTCCCCTTTATCAAACTGGACAACTTTTCAGTTGTTTTGAATAAAGAGTCCGCATACGTCATGTACGTCTTTTCATTGTTTAAAGATGGGTTCTTAGCCTCACCAGGCCGGGGGAGGTATTATCCCCCCGGCCCCACCATCTAAACGTTCTGCACATCTCCGAAACCACAAATAATTGAGAGGACACACTGTCCCTTTGTAGACTATCATATTGAGGTGAATTTGAACCCTTAATGCACATCACTCCCAACAAGTCTGGTGGGCCAATTAAAGTGGCTTTCTTAGGGGATTTCGTCTTTTTTTTGGTTATATTTTTTGCCCAATGATGCAGAAAAGTGCCCAATATTGTTTTATTACACATTCCCTAATTCATCCCTAATTTTGGGAAAACTTGATTGAAAGACGCCATAGCTGAGAATGTAATGATATGTCTGTGTTGTGCCTCTTTCAGAGAACGTATCAAAGATAGTTGTGATCAACTTCGTGTCCTATTGCCGTATATCCGGGGACGAAAGACCGACATGGCTTCAGTGCTCGAAATGTGTGTGGACTATTTGCGAATTGTGAATATCGCACTTCCGGTAGAGTTTAAGGCAGAAGTAAGTTCTATTCTTTATTCTAAATGATCGACTCACATTCGTTAAGATTCTATAAAAACTGACGCTCTGATCGTATTCCAACAAATTAGTAGGATATGCACATTCGTTCGGGCGAGAATGGGCCAAGCTTAGGTGCAATATTTTGGTCTTGTCATACAATAGGTAATTAAATGTAGGGAACAATTCAACCAAGAAATGAAAAAGTTCATCAACTCTATTGTGCACACTGGGCACCCAAGTGAATTGTCAAATATGACTGACTAATTGGGTCTTTCCGTCATGTAAGACGATACAATAGATGTTTGTCATAAGCTGCCATGTATATCTGTTGGTATAATATGATGATCATTTTCAACTGCTGCGCGAAATGAACATTGGTGATCAAGACCCACTTTGACGTGAAAGTGCTATTGACTGTCATCAGGGTGTGTACCACAGTTTCGTAGGAATGGCCCTTCTCCAATTTCAGACTAGGAAGACCGACTATTTTTGACCACATGATAATTCTTCATATTTTTATAGTTGCTGATATCTATATACACCATCCTGTTGGGTATTGTCAGCCTTTCAAAGAAACGTATGCGAATCGATGGCGGAGTTCGCCTACAGGCCGGCTAGGTCAGTGAGTAACGTGTCAATGGCCTCATTTATGCCCCTTTGGTGAGCATGAAAATCATGGCTTATTTACGGCAGGAAAATTTTGACAAAAGCTGGTAGATCACTGCTATTGTTCTTTTTTTACCTTTTCGAATTCGCCGCTCGACATTGATGACGAGACAGTGTATTTCGTTGAAATCGCAACTACAGATTTCTCTAGAAAATGGGCCGAATACGACCAATATTTTTACTTTTTAAGGGTTTTCCATGGAATTGAGGCAATTTTAAAGGGATTGCAAGGGTATTATGTTTTCGCTGCATATATGGTATTTGCCCTGAAGTAATGCTGCAAGAATTCTCTTTCAGATGATATATGGATATAATATATTTGTGTTAAAGATTATTTGACTGTTGGTGACCCATTGTTTATTTCCGGCTGAACTGGTCAACTCTGGAGCGCCATCGCGGATCGAAGACACACCATAATGCGAATTTGCTAATTTCTGCCCGGCTAATTTCATCTAAAGCAGTTACTTTGGTTTTCGTTTCAATACAGAGCATACACTCAATTTAAAGAATCCACAATATATGGAAATACGGGATAACGCCATTATGTCAAGCTACAACGTCACCGAGTTTCAGCTCTCAATATTCCCCCGTTTCGGAGCTCTAGAGAAAAGTTCGTTGGGGAGGAAATATCATACAGATAGGGATAACCGAGTGACCAAACGTTCGTAACGCGTCCTGTTCCAGCAGAGGCAGAAATGGCTCCCTGGGATGGACAGAGCTTATTGTAATATTGAACATGGTCCAATTGATCTAGGTAGCTGACATTCTTGGGAAGGACTGTCAGGTTGCCCCTGCCAAAGCTCGTCCAGAACCCAAATCTACTCCACGGAAGCGAAAAAAGGACCAAAACAAACCCCCTGAATCTCCTTCAACGGCTTTCGTCACATCCTCAATGGACAGGTATGGAAGTGTTTATATATATATTTATTAAATGACTCTGTGTATTATTCTTTTCCCATTGGACGATTCGCCGTCACATGACTGTTATTTGTAGATGAGGATTATATTTTTGAATCTCACGGAACAAGACGTGTAAAGTAAAATTATAGTCAAATAGCGTAACTCCTGGTGGCGGACACCGATAGTCTGTGTTATGCGAAAAACGTACAACATGGTATAACTTCATGGATGACGCATCTTCGTTACACCAAACCAATTTCTACGTTCCCACTTCGAACTAACCTTTGTCGGACGAGCTGCCATTATTGTTCAAAATCAGAAATGTCAATTTCGTTTTACGAACCAATCAAACACAGGACATGCCTCCTCTGCAGGCTGACGTAATGGCAGTGCCAGCGAATCGCTGACGCCGTCTCCGAGCACGTTTCGGAAAGATAACGGATATTGCGTCATGCATATTCATGAGGTTATACAGGCTGCTTTTGAACAATAATGGCAGTCCGTCCGACCAAGGCAAGTTCAGGGCATGAGCGTAGAAATTGGCTTGGTGAACGAAGATGCGATAATGTGGATCATGATATCTCTTTGTTCAAGACCAGTAATCACCCATGTAGTACGAATGTTTCGGTACACTTGTAGAGAAGTTTGTGGGTCTTCAACCAAAAATGTATACAACAGCCAGAAACGTTTCGATCAAACCATGATCAGGCGATGTAGAATCGGTCATACACGATTATCTTACGAACATTTACAAAAAAAAGCGCCAGTCGCACGGTGTATTCCATGCCATGAAGATCTCACGGTGAAACATATTCTTATCGCATGCATAGATTTTAATATTGTAAGAGATGCTTTTTATCGAGCGACTACTGTGGAAGATCTGATTAGTCGGGTGAGGGAGAATTGCATCTTGGGTTATTTGAGAGAAATCGGTTTGTTACATAAGTTTTAATGTGTTTATGTTTTAACGCGGTGGATTACTAAGTTATTGGCTTGAGTACTTAAAATTTTGTTCGATCGTCGCTATATAGCTGAAATATCGCTGAACGCGACATTAAACCTTAATTCTCTCTCTCAGTTGGGCATGTACAATCCCATTCGGAGTTATTTAGGTCATCCTGGTTGGAGGGTAAACCTTATCGTTGGAAAACGTTTGACATATCTTGACATTTGACTGTTCCCCATTTTAGATCAATAATGACATAATTCGCGAATTTTGAAAAACGTGATCTCTCCTTTTCGCTATGGTATGGAACACGGATTTCACATAATGAGATATTCTATCCCATTGTCTACCTCCCCCATCCCTCAATACGCTTGTACAGGATTCTTTGGGATGACGAAAACGTTCTGCCAAATTATATTTTATCGCATAAAAAAACTAGCTTACCGTTCTAATTCAGTAAGTTTACATTTTGAGCCGAATCGCTTGTATGAGGCAGTATCCAAATCAGTTCTAATATCTTGTCTCGGGTATCACTCTTAATCTCACTTGGGTGTATATCGCCAGCGACATCAAACGTCAACCAGAAGACGACCCACTTCTGACATCATATGTTTTCCCCTTTCAATTTTATTCAAGGTCTTGCATTTTGAACGCCCATTTTGTTTGTATCTCGCCTTACGAGCCCCCGGCATGGAAATGATAAGGTTTTGGTTTAGCAAATTGAAAAAAAATCTAGAAAAATTCAAAAAATATAAAAAAAACATGGGAGGTGGATATTCCACGGGGGAGGGGGGGGGGGTAGTTATGAGTCTACCTCAGGGGATTCTATGGGCGCTCCAATGCTATAATCTAATGATAGAGTTTTTGGTACACATGTGTCATATGATAAGAAGATGTACCTGTGCTACTATTTAAATGAAATATTAATTTTTGTCCACATTAGGGCAATTGATTTGAGTTATTTGTAGGCCTCCAACATACATGGAAATTTTGCTGCAGTTGCCATTTGTCAATAGATGATTATGAACTTGATACTCATGTTTTTTATGACTGAAGATGCACCTGTTATATTTATGAAATGAAATATTAATTTGCGTCCAAATTATGGGGTTTTGGACTTTGTAATTTGCCAATTATAAGGTTTTTTGTTGGACAAAAATGTACTGAAAAGTTGTCTAAATTTGTCAGGTTTCATTGGATGATTAGGAAACTTGGTACACATATTTCATATGATTAGAGGATGTGCCTGTGCTATTTATCAGATGAAATATTAATTTTTGGCCAAATTATGGCAAATGAGTTTTTTGTTTAGCAAAATTGTAGGCCTTCTACATGTACACATGTACACGGAAAGTTCGCTGCAGTTGTCAGTTGTCAGCTGTCAATGAATTATTATGACACTTGGTACACATGTTTCCTATGATTAGAGGATGTACCTGTGCTATTTATGAGATAAAATATTCATTCGTGTCCAAATTATGGTGGGTTTAACTTAGTACTTTGTCAGTGATAATGTACACACATGTACACCCGTACATGGAAGTTTGCTGTAGCTGTCTTTCATTGGACGATTTTGACACTTTGCACATATTTCATATGATTTTAGGATGTGCTATTTGTGAGATGAAATATTTATTTTTGTCAAAATTATCGTGGTTTGGACTTCGTAATTTTCCAATAATAATTTTTTTGTTAGGCAAAAATTTACAAGTGCACGATGGGTTCATTTCCACCGTTTTTTTTTCCAAGCCATCATTATATGAGTGAGAGGATGGCTGGGATTGCTTTTCAACAACCCGCGTTGTCCAATATGGCTACCATGGTCTTGACCCCTTTTCAGTCCTGCTACATAAGCTTGTGACTGCAATAATTCGAAACTGATTCGTCCTATTGACATCCAACTTGGACCGTAGGTTGGCATGAGGGAGAGGATGGCTGGGATTATTATGAAGCCCATAGCCTCGGCTGCGGAGAGTTCGATATACGAATCTAAATGATGTATGTACATATACCTATCGATAACGCTGTTGGACTTGGAAAATTTTTCTTGTCCACAGATTCTCGGCCTCACCCTATGTCTCCTGAAACAACCCCCATATATCCCGGGAGTTCACTACTCATGCTGCATTTATTCAAGCCATGCGCGCTGACCTTGGGAGCATGTCCCCGCCCTGGGGCACCAAATGTTAAAGTTTTGGACTTGGAAAATTTTCCAATCATCGGGTTCTCAACCTCACCCCATGTTTCCTGAACTAAACCCATCCTACAAACCCTGATATATTCTGGAAGCTTACTCTATGCTGCACTTATCCAACCCATCCACTACCCGCAGGAACATGTACCCACACCCGGGGCACCAAACCCAATCCTCTATCTCCTAAACTAAGCCTCGTCCGACCCCCTACCGTCATATATTCCTGGATCTTACACCACGCTACACTTACTCAACCAATCCACTACCATTGGGAACATGTTCCCCCCCCCCGAGGCACCAAGCTCAACCCTCTATCTCCTAAACTGAGCCTCGCTCGACCTCCTACCCTCATATACCCATGGAGCTTACACCATGCTGCACTTATTCAACCTATCCACTACCCTCGGGAACATGTCCCCAGCCCCGGGGCACCGAGCCCCACTGTCTATCTCCTAAACTAAGCCTCGACCGACCCTATACCCTCATATATTCTAGGAGCTTCCACTACCCTAGGAAGTATGTCCACACCCCCGGGCACCAACCTTCAACCTCTAGCGCCAAAATTAACCCACGCCCGACCATCATCTATTGCATTCGAGCTTATGTATCCAATAAACCTTGGCAGAAAGTTGAAATTTGTGTGCAATCTGCAATGTTGGTATAACTCTGTCGCCCTCCAACGAATTACAACCCGAAAAGGACTCGATTTATCAGACAGGGACCCCATGTTTTTCCCCCGCAACCTGCTTACTCCAATATGGCCACCATGGCCTGTACCTGATTCAACCATGCTAAATAAACTTGCCACTGCAATAGATCAAAAACCAGACATCGAACTTGGAGAGTACTTTGATATGAATTAGATGATTGCTAGGATTGATTTTTGGCAACTTGCATAATCCAATATGGCAGACATGCTAAATGAGCTTTTCACTGCAATAACTATAAAACAATTTGTCCGATTGACATCAAACTTGGACAGTGATTTTAATATGATCGAGTGAGAAGATGGCTGGGATTGTTTATCGGCATCATGCACAGTCCAATAAGGCCGTCATGGACCAGACCTCTTTTCAGTCAAGCTTGTCACTGGTATAACTCAATAACGATTTTACTGACTGAGATCAGAACTAAACTATAACATAACTTTCGAAAGAAACCCTATGTGAACTGTCAAATGATTTATTTTCAATTCTCAGATAATATAACAAATGTTTCAAACACCCAATACTCAAACAAAATCTCCCATCATTCAATGTACAATTTTAAATACAACCTTTATACATCTGTCACTTTGCCATACTGTCTATGGTATCGATATTGGAGACGTGGACCGCTTGTTTTTATCTCGTCTTGCGAAGCACGGGGAGATATTGTGAGAGTGGGGGAGAGGATGTCGTCGCGTCGGTGTCGCTTCTCTGGAAATGATAAGGTTTATGGTTTAGCAAATACAAAACAAAAATAAAATAAAAACAATTCAGTAAAATAATAAAAAATAATAATAAAATATTGGAGGTGAGTATTCTGCCAGAGGGTTAGTTATGGCATTACCCCAGGGGATTCTATGGGTGCTCTAATGTTAAATATATAGCAAAATTATAGGCCTTCTACATGTACACTTGTACAAGAAAGTTTGCTGCAGTTGTAAGCTGTCAATGGATGACTATGAAACCTGGTACACCTGTTTCTTTATGATTAGAGGATGTGCATGTGCTATTTATGGGATGAAATATTCCTTCGTCTCCAAATTATGAGGGTTTGGACTTGGTAATTTGCCAACGATAATGTACATACTTGTACACCTGTACATGGAAAGTTTCCTGAAGCCGTCAGCTTTCATTAGATGAGTTTGACACTAGCTGCACAGGTCTCATATCATTTGAGGATGGGTATGTGCTGTCTGCGATATCAAATAATTGTTTTGGTCCAAATTATCACGGTTTAGACTTCATACTTTTCCAATGATAAGTGTTTTTGTTGGGAAAATATTTACATGTACACCTGTACATGGAAAGTTTGCTCTACATATCTGCTTTCAATACTGCTGCAGCTTCAGAACGCTTGTTTAACCTTTTCTGGCCTGGGCTTCGAACCTGTCCAGGCCTGGGGGGGGGGGGGGGGGGGGGAGGGGGAGAAATGGCCCCCTAATTATTTTCTTACCCCTTAAGCTCGGGGACTGAAACTTTCCACACTATAGCCTTGGGTCAAGCTCTACCAGAAAATGTAAAAAAAATCCAAGATGGCCGCTTTGATGCGTCAGTGACGTCATTTTCAAAAACGGCATTTTTTGATCGATTTTTCGAAATTTTATTTACGCAATTTCTCCGCAAAAGACTGCATGATAAATTAGTAAATATTAATGTGACGTAAAATAAAATAGTTTTTGCCCACTTTTTATTGTGGAAAAGCAGAAATGTTCAAGAAAAAAGACGAGAACATCACTTTTCTGGTACCTCACTGGGCCGCCATCTTGAATTTACCCATAATCCTTTGCTCGGAGGGTTATGCAAATAGGCTAAAAAAGACCCCATTTTGCTCCCCCCCCCCAGGTCTGGTAGTGTTGATATTCTTATGTTTCAGCCCAATGTATACGCCGCCCGCCACACCTGGCAGTGAACACGGCTCCGAGTCTATGGCTAGTCCCATCGCATTCACTCCGAATGGTGATCAGACCGTGATGTCCCCACCAACGCAGTGCTTCATCAAACAAGGTAACCATGTGTAATGGGTTCGTAATGATGCCGTCATTTGGAGATAACTGGATCTGGAAGGGAATGATGATTTTTTTAATAATTACTTTTATAAATAGGTAGGCATCATTTCTTCGTTTCTGTCTGTCTGTCTGTCTCTCTGTTTGTAACATCTAGCATGCCAATGTGGTATATTTAACTTACCCGTACTTTAGCCAGAGGCCCTTAACGTTGTCAATGGTTGCCTTGCTGAGCCAACTTTGTAGATGTGGGTCTTTATGCGTCATGAAACAACGACTGGTTTCCCAAATTAACCAGGAGCTAAATTTCCCATCAAAATTGGAGAGATTGTATAATAATCTATTCCCATAGTTAATAATTTGTGGCGGTGATTCTTTTTGTTTCCACTTGAAACATTCTAAGGTAGCTAAACATGTTTAGACGTTTATCGAGTTCTACCAGTAGGCGACGAAATATAAACTTATTCTCAAATTTAACGGGTCATTTCGGTCATAACAGCGCACGTGTGATTTAATGTTGTATGGTTTCAATCATCGAAGATAAATTGTCTAGCTATCTATCTATCTATGACTTCTCGGGAAAACTTGACAATATTGTATGGTGGACTAGTTCGTAATTCGACAAATTGAGCTTTCTGTTTCCAATTACTTCCTGGTTGGCATATCTGCTCTGGAGGGAGGTATTCAGGTCCGAAAAGAGCTCTTTTCATTTGTTTTAAATTAAATCAAAATTCTTGTTAAATATTGAGTTTTTATCCGGCACAGCAAGTTATAAAGTCGTTATATTGCTTTGTCAGTCTAACACAGGTCGAGGGTGATGTTCGCCCGATATTAAAGTGATCGTAAACCCTCAAGTAAAATGTCCATCAAATGAAAGACCCTTGCAAGCAGTGTGGGAATATATTTATTGTAATTTTTTTTACGATTTTATTACACAGAGTAAACTGCAATCATATTTAGGTCCAGTGATGTCACGCTGCCTTAATACATATATTTCAAAGTGTGTATACACTTTCCAATGCTTGATTCAAGCTTAAGTGACTCCCTGTTCCAATGTGCATGTTTCACCAAAAACGGGGGAAATAAATACAAGATTCAAATTGACTTGACATCATCTTGAATCAAGGATTGGAAAGTGCATACAAAGTTTGAAATTTATGTATTAAGGCAGTGTGACGTCACTGGACCTAGACATGATTGCAACAGACCACCATAGAATACCAGGCTTTATTTGCAGTTTACTCTTTGTAATAAAATCGTAAAAAATTACAATAAATATTTTCCCACACTGTTCGCAATGGTCTTTCATTTGATGGAAACTTTGTGTGCGTCACATTTCTATGATAAATGATTGTCGGCGATACATAGGACATATTATTGGTCTCGCTGCAACAAAAGCTGGCACAGCATCCGGATATGAGATTTCCATGTGCCTCAGATATAACGTGGGATAACCTTGATTTTCATGAAATTCTGGAATCGTAATGGGAAAACTGCATGGGATCCAGATGCTGGGATGCGAGAATGCAATATATATATACATTTCTTATTGACAGAGCCATACGACGGCTGCTTACAACCATCGAAAGCCCTTCGTCCCTTGTCCACCCGAAGTCGTGGCAAGGTACAGCATTCAAGGACTACGCCCAACTATTTAGCCATTGCTCAGAATGAAATGTTTAAAACCTATCACGGGGAGGACATAAAAGGTATGTACCGGAGAAGTATGTTTGAAATGCAGGTGCAATAGATGGATTGTCTGCCTTGATTAGCCTGAACAATCTCCTAAAGAGGGCGTACCGTGTGACGTAACGTAACGACGGGCTGCTTGCTTGCTTTCTGCTTCTGTGGTGCCAGGTGATCTGGATAGCATGTGTCGGATACGGTATTCAATATTTCAGGGCTCGCACTAGCCCTATTTTCCCTATTTTGCCTGCTCTCCCCTATTTTTCCCTATATTTTCTCAAATTTGATTGAGTTTGCTCTATTATTCCTATATTTTCAGGATAGTTCGTGATTTTTCGCGCAGCTCTGACATTGTATTTATTATGATACATATACACGAATAGTTAGTTGGCTTATTTGAATCCTCCAAAATAACAACGCGACCGAGTCGGAAGTGTCCAAACTAAATTGTACTGTGTTTCTTCTTTATACCTTGTCCCAGCAATTTTTGTGGGACTTTGTAATTAACAAGTAATTATCCCTGTTGGTGACTGAAATGCCCTGTTTTCTGGATTTTGCCCTATATTTGCCCTATATTTTGGTCATTATATCCCTATATTTGCCCATTATGTTCATATATTTTGCCCTATATTTTGGCTATGGGTCCGTGGGAGCCCTGATATTCAACCGTCGTCCATGAAGACAATTCCTCGTAGGTAATCAAAGACCTTTTTGGTCTTCGATTACAAATGTGTATGAAATAAAAATAATAAAACACGAGATGATGATCTACACGAGAGAAGCGGTAAACTGTTTTCAATTATGCCAGTAAAACATGATGATGTCCATCCTTTAGTGAGTATTTTCTCTCAGTCCCGCTTTGACTGTTTATTTATACACTATGAAGATGCAAAATACAGGATATTCTAACGGCCTTTGAAGTAGCAGGAACACAACTGGGCTGGGTTGTGCTTAGTTGGTTCGTCGTGATATAGCTGAAATATTGTTGAAAGCGACATTAAATTCTATTCACGCACTCACTCACTATTCTAACGACCCCTAGTCGCTGGATAAACCGGATTAGACATAAGTTAAGAAACGCCCACTGCGTGAAATGGTCAAGTTTCCAATTTCGGAAACCCGCCGGAAACCCATTGAAAGCTGTAGCGACACAGTTCCCAGTAGGTCCGGCGGGTTTCCGTAATTAGAAACATTTCACGCAGTGGCGCTTTGATGGTATATTGCCGTCAGTATACGATATTCATCTCAAAATTTGAGAAACTCTGAATGAAGGCGTTTGATGGCATAGCCTTGTTTGACAAATTTCTGCAATGATTTTCTGTGTCAGTCTGCCTATAATCTAGCAAATGCTACCAGGTGAGATATGTATATGCCATATTCAGGATCATTCGGAATAATTAGCGTTAGGGTTTGCCTGATGGCTAAGAATGATTTATGTCCAAACTAGACCATTCAAAACAAGGGATATTTGTTAAGAAAGAGCGACAAACTGTGCTACATTTGAAAAAGATTATCGCACTTTTATCATTTTATCATTTTAGTGGCAAACATGACTGCAGCTGGAGGACTGGACTACTTCAACAACCCGAGAGGACCACTGCCGGGATGTTTCGCTTTCTCCCCCAGACCGTCTAACTTATCTCTTCATCCTCAGAGCTCCTATTTTACCAGTACGGTTGGCAACAACATGGCCATCCCAGAAAGAGAGCTTTTGTACAAATCTTGCCCGGATGTAGATGATGGTATGTGCCGATTTGCAGGACATCCATTTTCATTGTCTGCTGGATCAACGTTCACCATGGACCCTTTAGCGAGTTATGTCAACCCTAATGCTGTGTTACCGATAAGCTACGCAACTAGGTACGTTAGCCCGGCTGTTGAACACAGCGCTGGAGGAGAGGCAAACCCAAAAACCGAAATGTGACAAAAAATGGAACGGATTAAAACGCTGACTTTCCATGACAAGGTGCATGTAATTTATTTTACTTTGTCTTACAGACTTGCTACGGGTTGTTTTGCGGGTTTCAAATGCCCCAAAGTCTTTCACTAATGTTCACCGCACAGACTTGACTTTCCTTTTGAACGATTTTATTAACTTAATGAACGTCGGTTTCATTTCCATGGCAGCTCCCAGATGACGACGTACTTGAAGACTGGAACTTGGTACAGAACTGGATTCTATGTTATTTATTCAAAGCAAGTGCAATTTGTATGTGTTTATGTGCTGGTCAACAGCTAGACGGAAGTTTATTCCCAGTTTTATCATTACGAAAGCCAAGCAGCTACATCTATGTTCTGGATCGAGATGCCGAGGATCGGGGACATCGATACTCGGGATTTCAAGCTGTTATTTGGGACTATTGTACAGTAAGGACACTGACAAGTATGAAGGTTGATATAATTGATTGCATTTCCCCTAAGTTATCTCTATTTAAATACTTTTGATGCTGTCCTAGTTGTGTCGACCGTAACACTCTCTAGTCATTTCTTTACGTACATAATAACTTTGGACCGTAGGCAGTTCCAAGTAGCGCAGTTCATGTTTATTCGCCAAGACGAATCTGATCAATAAGGACAAAAGTTACCCCAGGTTTTACATAGCATACGTATGGACCAGCTATGATCTTGCTGACTTTTAAGTGACTTGTGTGATCAGATCCTATTCCGATGAGATTTGAACTCGGTTGTACCAACTAAATATCAAGACTTGAGGACTTCTCTAAATAACGGAACTAAAGACCGTGTTGGACAATCTTAGATAGTTCACCTTGTCATTGGACAAGGCATAGACGAAACAGTTGGGAAAGGTGAAGTTCAATATGAAGCCGTTAGATCCGGAATTCTGTTAACAATCTTTCATCAGGCATATAGGCCAGTTCATGCAAAGCAATCCTCGGAAAGGTCATAAATAGCAGGTTTCTGGACGAGGTATTGCGCTACAAGCCACTGTTATTGCCCATCAAACATCAGGACGAGGTTTGCCTATCCAACAGATTTACACGTTATTTGTTGTAAGATGCAACAAAGGAATTGTTACTCTCGGATCACGACTGATGGCCAAATGATGTAAGGGGACAAGCTTTGACTAAAAAGGCCTCTGACTCACATCTATTGGTCATTTGGTGGTCGTTTTCATATTGCACCAAATTTGTAGTATTGCGACCTCCAATCTATGACAGCGGGAGTTGTCCAAACTATTCCAGGAAATAGTTGAGTGATCTCCAGAGCTGATAGAATTGTGACCTCCGATACCATGCTTGGATTATGAGACTTGTATTTTATGACTCCTCATTGTATACCTCGAATACCTTTTTGTGTTCAAGTATGTTTCTTTTAGATGTTCACTGTCTGCATGATGTGCTTTCCTGTTAGAAATGTGTTTGTCGTTTTGTAGATGCCTTTGCGAATGTGAAATATTCAATTGAATGTGGTATATTGTTATTTTTGACTTAATCTTTTTGAATAGTGCAAGTTTAATCTGTTTGATATATAGTCACTATATAGCTGATTTCGGGATTATAACAAGGTCTAATTTTCGTTCTGTTGGTTTATCATTTTGGAAAAAATTCATCCTTCGTTGCCTTTGTAGTCGACCTAAACATCTCAACATATTTGCTAGTTCCATTTAGTGCCATAAATGTAATACCTTACAGATTTGAAAAGGTATTATTCTCAAACGAGATAAGGGAGGTTATATTTAACTGATGATTTTTTTTTCAAGTTGTAAGGGTTAGCAATTAGCTCAACTAGCCAAGTGCAAGTATAGTTTTGCTGCATTGGTAAAAAAAAAGGTAACGAAAATGTCGACTATCGACTATCATGTTTAGGCTTATGTGAAATGTGTTTGGGGATTTCATGAAGTTAGGCGGTTAAGCAATGAAATATCATTTTGTGTTCAGTTCTTTCAGATACAGGGGTAGAAATAAAATGGAAAAAGGGATACGGAAATGTATGCGAGCATTGAACCGACGGCTAGCTTGATCACGCTCGAACGCAATGTACTGAAGGTTTCTATCACGCACAAAGACTGAAATATGTTTTGAAACGAATGACTGACTCATCTTTCTGAGGCGAGAGCGATGTGAGTCCAGTAATGTGCGGAAATGATGAGACTGGCTATGGTGAGTCGACTAGAGCTAGTCGATGAGATTTTCGTGGCCATTCATCACGCCAAATCATTGAATGAAAGTTGATAAAGGTTGTGTGCTATAATGTGAAATGGGTGGATTTTTGAGTAGCGTGATCCACAAAAAAAGTCAAATAAATTTGTCTGTGTTTGTCAATTGTAGGCTGTGATAGGATAACTGTACTTTTATTGTCCGAAGTAAAACGAGACGTTTACTTATATTCTTATTTATTATATACGTTCTGCTGTTGTTGCATTTGTTACCTTTAGTGCATGCTTTAATTTATTTTGAAATGAACATAAACTGTCTTTGTAATTTTCTATCTGAACATTTACAACGGAGAATGAAAGATTTCAATAAAGTATTCAAGCAACGCATTATCATAATTTTATATTATATTTCCTGTGGCCGATCCGACTTGTATTAACTAGTCCTCGTCCATCTTCGAGAAAACAAGACGTTTAAATCCAAGCAGCCATGGAGTTTAGGGAGTACTACCTCTCGGAAATAAAGGTAAAAAAGGTCACTTTTGCTTAATAACTTATTCATCATGACACTTTAAAAACTTAAGGCAACTTAGCTTATACATTGTTAAATGTCGTAACCATGATTTTCCAATGAAAGCGTGCAGTTAACCCTATCTGACCTGGACTTGTTGGGACCTGCAATTATTGTTATTATCCATTGACATTGAGCCAGAAGGCTGAAACTTACCACACTATACCCTTGGGTAAAGCTCTACCAGAAAGTATAAAAGAATCAAAGATGGCTGCTTTGATGACGTCATACTGATGTCATTTTTTTTTTTTAAAGGCATTTTTGTTTGTTTTTCCGGTTAGATTTTCGAATTTTTACTTGGGTAATTTCTTCGCAAAAACTGAATGATAAATTAGGAAATATTAGTCCGAGGTGAAATAAAATATTTTTTTGCGCACTTTTCCTCGCGAAAAGCAGAAATATGACGAAAATATCACTTTTCTGGTGCCCCACATGGCCGCCATTTTGGATTTACCATCCTCTGTTCCGGGAGGTTATGCAAAATGACCCCAATATAATAACCTACAAAGTCACGGAGTGTCGGCTCTCAATTTTTTTGTCGTTCGGACATAGCACAAAAAGTTTGGTGGAGAGGACCATAATGCCCCCCCCCCCCACATTATTGAATTTAATGGTCACAAACGACCTTTTTACCTCCATTTTAGAGAGGTAGTCTACCTATCCTGCAGAAAGGAAGATGTGATGATAAATACAATGCCAGCGTATATCGTTCGTCATCTAATGTAGGCAAACCGCTGTTTAAGGCACCCGTTTGTAAAATGGAATAGGACCCTACCTGTGGGTTTCCAGGGTATGAACAGGAGTTTACCCATGGGGTTCCTGGGGGTGAAAAGGAAAATGACATACCCGTGAGGTTCATTGGGGTGAAAGGGAATAGGAGCCAAACGACGTGACAAGACTGAAAGATTGTTGAAATATTCATCCACACTCTCACTCAAACCCGTGAATTGTTGAGCCTTTGGAGGCTTTGAAGGATTCTAACCGCTTCGCAAGAATAGTGAATGCTGTCAAGTCTATTATACCTAGATGAATAAAATATTCACGTGAATTTTCACAACCCGGTAAAACAGCAAGTATATTGTGAATGCTGAAAACAGAATGTACAATGTTTTAACCGCGTAATCGAATAGGCCTGAAACCTGATGACGTAGGCTCCCTACATACATGACCATAAAATCCCACTTCATCCCTAGAGGCAATGCAGGCCCCCAACATCCAAGGCAAGTAAATGGCTGGTGGGGATCGTTATACAATTAGCCGGTCACCTCCCTCGTGTAACGTGACATCAACTTAATTGCCAGCTCGAGGTCCCTGGACTGGCACAATGACCCCCTACCCTGATGACGTACTATATCTGCCTCAATCACGTGATGACTTGTGTATTCATTCATCTGCATGACACGTGAACACTCATCCAGAAATATAACATCGCTTATGTAACACAAAACCAATTAAGTTTCCATTGTCAACGCTAGTACATGTGCCGCAAGGCGTGAAGTCCTATATGTAACCCGATACACCAAATTATGGCTTGCTCTTCAGTCTGGGCTGGCAATTAAATTGATGTCATGTTACATGAGAGAGGTGGCCGGCCAATTGAATTGTATAAAGATCTCCACCAGCCATTTAATTGTCATAGATGTTGGGGGCCTGCATTGCATCAAGGGATAGAAGAAGGATTTAATTGTTAAGAATGTAGGGGACCTACGTCATCAGGCTTCTGGGCAATTGCAAGAGCAATATAGGACTTGTGCATTGACATTTTAATTAGTTTCGTGTTAAATAAACGATGCTAATTTCTGGATAAGTGATCATCTGTCATGCCGATGAATGAATGCACAATTTATCACGTGATTGGAAGAGGTGTAATTCGTCATCAGGGTTCAGGTCCACTGGAGCACGAATCCAGATAACCTATACGACATCCGCGGTCTTACAGTACAGGACTGACGCTTCTACCGACACCGTCACGTCCCCACTGATAACATGAGGCAGCACCTAAAAGGTGCAACAACCCCTCAGCCAGACAGTTTTAGTCAGTGTATATTGGTACACAATGAATGAAAAATGCATATGTAAAAGCCTGAAAGATTTGGTTGAATGCAGAAGATGCTTTAGCAGTGGCTTGTAAAAGATTACAATATGATAAATTCAGTGTGGGATGTTGGATGCATTGAAGGATTATAATAAATATTTTGACATAGCGTGTGCGAAAAATATGGCGGAAGAACAGAAATATTCTGAACAAAAACAAAGGGCTTCAAGCCATTTTGGCTTTGAACCCTAATAATAATCTAAACAATAATAAAAGTCTTTGATAGCAATAACTGTATGAATCCCTGTGTACCTGTTGATTGTCTGTCTCTTTCCATCTGTGATCAAGCAGAGGATGAGGATGGGTGGATGGCAATCCGAACAGCCTTGTGATATGAATAATATGTTTCATGGACATCAAATTGTATATCTGTGAGTTTGAAATTGGTGAAAATCTGGTCAATGGTTGTCCTAAGATCTGTGGTTGGGGTGGGGATTAAGGGAAAGAGCCCATGCTCTTGGAAGAAGTCGTTTATCTTGGTTGTTTCAGCCGAGTCGACAGCAAAGTCATTGTTGAAGTCTCCAAGTATGACAACATTAGTCGCTGAACAGTGGCTCCTTAGTGATGTAGAAAGTCCGCCCAATCAGAGAAACCAGTTCTGTCATTCATCGTAAGTTTCTTGATGCACTGATGATGTATATCAAATTTTACATCGAGCACTTGAACGGTATCAAGATTAAAGATGGCCGCCTATCCTTCCGGTCATTTAGAGGAACTGATCTTCATTGCGAGTGTCTTGATACATCGATGCTGTATATCAAGTTTCATATAGAACACTTAAATGGTATCCGAGATATATATCTCTAAAGATTTTGCATAAATTAAAGATGGCCACCAAGATTTCCACCCAATCAGAGAAACCAGTTCTGTCATTCATCATAAGTATCTTGCTGCATCGATCATGTTTACCAAATTTTATATCGAGCACTTAAACGGTATCAGATATAGAGATCATTAATGATTTTGCATAAATTAAAAATGGTCGGCCATCCTTCCCGCCTCTCAGAAGAATTGATGTGGTTATTCAGTGCAAGTCAAGTCTCTTGATACATCGATGCTGTATACCAAGTTTCGTATAGAACACTTCAATGGTATCAAAGAAATACATCATTAAAGATTCTGCATAAATTAAAGATGGCCGCCAAGGCTTTCACCTAATCAGGAAAACTGGTTCGGTCATTCCTTCAAAGTTTCTTGATGTATCGATAATCTCTACAAAGTTTCACACTGAACAGCAAAATGGTTTCCGAGATACACAAGATTCATGGTTTCGCATAAATTAAAGATGGCCGCCAAAGTTTCCACCCAATCGGGTCCAGATTCAATAGGGTTCTGGGTAATAAGCATATGGATGTGCATGGCAAGTTTGGTGTGCCTAGGGTAAGTCGTTCTAAAGAAAGCTCGGTAACAAGAAGTTTCGTATAGAACACTTCAATGGTATCAAAGAAATACATCATTAAAGATTCTGCATAAATTAAAGATGGCCACCAAGGCTTTCACCTAATCAGGAAACTGGTTTGGTCATTCCTTCAAAGTTTCTTGATGTATCGATAATCTCTACAAAGTTTCACACTGAACAGCAAAAAGGTTTCCGAGATACAAAAGATTCATGGTTTCGCATAAATTAAAGATGGCCGCCAAAGTTTCCACCCAATCGGGTCCAGATTCAATAAGGTTCTGGGTCATGAGCATATGGATGTGCACGGCAAGTTTGGTGTGCCTAGGGTAAGTCGTTCTAAAAAAAGCTTGGTAACGAGAAAGCTGTGATGGTTTCGCATAAATTAAAGATGGCCGCCAAAGTTTCCAACCAAGTCTCTAGAAGCAACGGTTCGGTTTCTAGATCGATCACAAGAATTGTTGACGACCGAACGACCGGACGACCGGACGTACGTGCCAACGACAAGACCCCGCAGCCTAATAGGCTGAGGGGTAAAAACGGATGGTTCGATGAGAAATTTTATGGAACGCCAACCTGTCGGAGTTGACGGTCTGGTGCTTCCGTACCAAAATTTCTGTTCTATCTCCGGAACGACAAAAAATGAGAGCTGACACTCCGTGACTTTGTTATTTATCGTATTGGGGCCATTTTTAGCCTGGTTGGATAATTCCCCGAGCAGAGGATCATGAGTAAATTTAGAATGGCGAAGGATAGTTTTTATTTTTCTTCAAAATTCCTGAATGTTTTTATTTCACATCAGATTATTATCCACTAATCTATCATGCAGTTTGCGAAGAAAGCACAAATAAAACCATCGGAAAATCTGATCGAGACATCGTAAAAAAAATAAATCCTTTTTTGAAGATGACGTCACCCTGACGGCCATCTTGAATTTTGTACATTTTCTAGTAGAGCCTGACCCAAGGATATAGCGTGGTAAATTTCAGTCCACCAGCTCAAGGGATTAATTATACACCAGTTACGAAACTTAGCACCAAAGATCTTGCAAACTACGATCGTACTTTGAAGGGATAGAACACCCTTGAAAAAAACACCCTTGAAAAAAGTATGTTGTAAATGAAAGAATAGTTCCATCACTGTCCAAAAGTATTTTATATTTATTTTTCCAATTTTATTTGATACTTCTCGATGTTATAATTTTTCTCTAATCAAATGTACTGCTAAACACACTGTAATATGACATCGACATAATAACAAATCTGCATGTCTGAGAGGAAACATCTTTGCTTATTTGCTGATAACGTAACGGGTTAAGTATATATTCGACATTTTTCGATATGTACCTGTGGGCAGATTGTAGTTGAAGACCTTGCACACCACGGGCCTCCTAAAGAAGTTGCGTACAGACAAATGTTGGTGAAATGGCAAACAAATATTTTTGGTCCAGTTGCCTCATGTACGTCGAATTATGTAATCTACGTACATGGTTGTTTAACCATAAATAAGCAATAATGTTCCACGTTAACCTTAAAAATACTTCCCTATCGACGTCTGCTTCCCTATTGAGCCAGAATAACGATGAGTGTTTTGTGCGTTTCTGAAAAAATTGAGAGGATAGGAAAATGGATGGTTGTAACAGGCCACCATACAAACACATATATCAAATGCGCTTCATTCGGTTAAAAACAATCGGGGAAAATAAATAAAACATACTTTTGAGCTGTGATGGAACTATTCTTTCATTTACAACATACTTTTTTCAATGGTATTATATCCCTTTAAAATAGCACGTCGTTAATCCTTAATTTTGTCTCTTACCACAAAATTTGAGACACTTTGAATGAAGGCTCTTATTGTTATAACTTTGCTTAATCAGCTTCTGAGAAATTGCTTCATGACGTTGAATGAAATCTTTACATTTCAAATCTTACACGACTGAGCAACATAGGTATACATCATATGTAGGGATTATTCGAAGCGAGAACATCATCGTTTCAGCGTTTGGGGGGATGAAAAATAGAGGGCTTTCGAAACTCGACAATAATTCATTATGAATGAATGAATGAATGAATGAATCTTTATTTAAACTCGATAATTTCATAAGCGATGGTCTGTTTGCACGAAAGTCGAGTATTCTAATAATTAACCAAGATAATTAAAACAACAATACATATCGGGAAGAGAATAACATTGCGAATCGAGTTCAAACTAACCGGAGATTAAAATAATTCAACATAACTACTAAAAGGAAACTGTCAGGTCGAACATAATAAATTAAGTAGATTTGTTAAAAAATTTCAGTTTGAATTAAAATAATCCAGTATATTAATTACTCAAGAAAATAATAATATTAACACGATAATAATAAAGCAAATAGAGATCAAATCAAGTGGATACTAAAATAATTCAGTATAAGAATTACTAAAAACTGGTCGAACAAGTAGATTTGTTAAACTTTTAGGATAGACTAAAATAATTCAGTATAATAATTGCCAAACAAAATGTCGGGTTGAACATATAAAGTAGATTTGTTAAAACTTCCATGATTAGAACATATTTGAAAACACATTAAACTTTGTCAATTTTTGGGAGGCAATATCTCACTTCTATATAATAAAATGTGGTTTGCAGAGAAACAAAATGAACTCAAAATATCATGTTTGAAATAATTTTCCAAATATCCAGTTTTGAATTCAGCAGCACAGGATTATATAGAGGATGGTTCTATCTGCTCAGATAAAGTGACCGACTATACCATTTATGAATGCATGTTCTACGTTGTTGAAATTGTGACGTCTGGAAGGCTGACTGAATCAGAGGAATGTTTGTGGTGACATGGATACTTGGTGTTGTATTGGAGACTATCATCCATACCACGTGCCCCGTGAGGCTTCCGGGATTTGAGGCGTCGTTGTGCACCTTTTAGCTGTCAAGCTAAAGGACCTGGTATCTTTAGATGGGTAAATGGCCCCAGGTCAGGTGCAATACAAAATTACCAAAATAAAATACTTCCACTACAAGAAATTGTTCAATTGGCATAAAGTACAATATTATATTCTATACTTTAAAAAAAATCCAAGGCACTGTGTCTCATGATTCTCGAGTAACAGGGCCGTGAAGTAGTGCATTCGTGCAAAAAGGTTGATTCTGAGGTGAAAATAATTCTTATTGTTTGTAATTCTTTGTAAACATATGAAGATAAACTTCATAAACGATAACCAGAACTAGATTTGGTCTACTACTACGTATTGGAAAAGTGAGTATGCGGTATCAAGCTGGTTCTGGTTATCGTTTATCTTCATAGACCCCCTTCATATGTTTATAGAAAGAAATATGAGGTGTTTTCGCCTCAAACTTGGCGATATTGCACGAATGCACTACTTCATGACCCTGTTATTCGAAAATGATGAAACTCAGTGCTTTGAAACTTTTCTAAGCATACAACACGATATTGTACGTCATGCCAACTGAACAATTTCTTGAATATGCAATATTTTTTGGCACTTCTATCGCACCTGTTCTGGGGCCATTTACGCTTCTAAACATTCGTGGTCCTTTAGTGATAGGTCATTTAACGGAAATGAGTAAATAACGGAAAGTTTTATACCTTATTCGTCGTCTAGGCATTACGTAAACGTTGCATATTCAGCTAATGGAAAACAACTTTAAGATACAAAATCGTAAAAATAAACAATCAGGAAGTGATAAAATTTGAACAATATAAAAATATCAACACGGTAAGAACTTTGTTACTGTTTTCAAATACACATTTTGTTACTCAATGTAATAACGTTACGGAAAATCCTATTTTACTGGATTGTTTACTCGGTTCGAAACAATTGCAAAGAATGAACCCTTTTATGAGAACTGAGGTGGTTGGTATTTTTATTTGCGACCGTATGATCTTTCTCTATGGTTTGTTTACACTTTTTAAACTGGTTTGGGGAGTCCCCATTCAGTAAAATTCATACATACGGAGGCTTTTTCCTTCCAAAAACACATACATAGTAAACCTCTTAATTTCAAACAATAAATCCAGGAATATTTATCCATTCCAGACTACCACTTTGTATGCGGAAAGTGATGGATTTATTATTTCACACCCTATTCGATTAAGCAGAATTTTTTACTTAAGCAGTATGCGATTAAATGTATTGATTTTTCTCTCAATCTTCTGCTCCGTGAACGCGCTGTACAGTTTCACGATGAAAAGGCATATTCAATAAAATTGTTAGATTTTGTGCAGTATTTTGCCGTTATTCCCTTGCCATTCATTTTTGAACAGTATATATTTACATGTATATACTTTGCTGTAATCCAGTAGAACTGAAATATTCAAGGTCTTCATTGCGATGAAGACAAAGCTAGCAGAGGTGATAGTGGTATATTGTGAAAGGTCTTCCGATTGTGGGCGCAAATCTTCATTGACGAGCGCTGGATAATGCATATTGGATCAGACGCATGGCGGTTACTCCAGCAGCCACTGGATATGAGGAATGGATAATATAAAACTGACGTTGCAAGCGACTGGCGTACATTTATTATGTTCGACCTGACAGTTTCTTTTTAGTAATGTGTATAATCCCGATCCAAACTTCGGTATTTTTAGCCCACCATCACCAGATGGTGGGCTGTTCAAATCACTTTTCGTCCGTGGTCCGTCGTCCGTCCATCAGTCAGTCCGTCGTCCGTCCGTCCGTAAACAATTCTTGTTATCACGATTTCTCAAGAACTACTTTATGGATCTTTCTCAAATTTGGTACACAGGTTCCCCTTGGGGTCTAGTTGTGTAAGATACCTTTTCTGATCCGATTCGAAAATCCAATATGGCCACCAGGCAGCCATCTTGGATTTCCCCATGAAACCTTGTTATCGCAATTTCTCAGGAACTACAGTATGGATCTTTCTCAAATTTGGTACACAGGTTCCCCGTGGGGTCTAGTTGCGCAAAATACCTTTTCTGGTCCGATTCCAAAATCCAATATGGCCGCCAGGCAGTCATCTTGGATTTCTCCTTGAAATCTTGTTATCGCGATTTCTCAGAAACTACTGCATGGATGTTTCTCAAATTTGGTACACAGGTTCCCCTTGGGGTGTAGTTGTGCAAGATACCTATTCTGATCCGATTCGAAAATCCAATATGGCCACTTTGTTATCGTAATTTCTCAGGAAGTACTGCATGGATCATTCTCAAATTTGGTACACAGGTTTCCCTTGTGGTCCAGTTGTGCAAGATACCTTTTCTGGTCTGATTCCAAAATCCAATATGTCCATCAGGCGGCCATCTTGGATTTCCCCATGAAACTTTGTTATTGCGATTTGTTATTGCGATTTCTCAGGAACTACTGTATGGATCTTTATCAAATTTTGTACACAGGTTCCCCTTGTCGTCTAGTTGTGCAAGATATCTTTTCTGGTCCGATTCGAAAATCCAATATGGTCACCAGGCGCCCATCTTAGATTTACCAATGAAACTTCTATCATCATTTCTCAGGAAGTACTGCATGGATCTTTCTCAAATTTGGTACACAGGTTCCCCTTAGGGTCTAGTTCTGCAAGATACCTTTTTCGGTCCGAATCGAGAATCCAATATGGCCACCAGGCGGCCATCTTAGATTTTCCCATGAAACTTTGTTACCGTGATTTCTCAGGAAGTATACTGCTTGGATCTTTCTCCAATTTGGTACACAAGTTTCCCTTGTGGCCCAGTTGTGCAAAATACCTTTTCTGGTCCGATTCCGAAATCCAATATGTCCACCAGGCGGCCATCTTTGATTTCCCCATGAAACTTTGTTATTGCGATTTCTCAGGAACTACTCCATGGATCTTTGTCAAATTTGGTACACAGGTTCCCCTTGTCGCCTAGTTGTGCAAGATACCTTTTCTGGTCCGATTCGAAAATCCAATATGGCCACCAGGCGGCCAGCTTGGATTTTCCCATGCAACTTTGTTATTGCGATTTCTCAGGAACTACTCCATGGATCTTTGTCAAATTTGGTACACAGGTTCCCCTTGTCGCCTAGTTGTGCAAGATACCTTTTCTGGTCCGATTCGAAAATCCAATATGGCCACCAGGCGGCCAGCTTGGATTTTCCCATGCAACTTTGACATCGTTATTTCTCAGGACGTACTGCAGGGACCTTTCTCAAATTTGGTACATAGGTTCCCCTTGGGGTCTAGTTGTGCAAAATACCTTTTTCGGCCCGATTGGAAAATCCAATATGGCCACCAGGCACCCATCTTGGATTTACCAATGAAACTTTATCGTGATTTCTCAAGAAATACTGCATTGATCTTCCTCAAATTTGGTACACAGGTTCCTCTTGTGACCCAATTGTGCAAGATAATTTTTTTGGTCCGATTCGAAAATTCAGTATGGCCGCCAGGTGGCCATCTTGAATTTCCCCTTGAAACATTGTTATCGTGAATTCTCAGGAAATATTTCATGGATCTTTCTGAAATTTGGTACACACGTCCCACATGGGGCTTAGTTGTGCAAGACACCTTTTTGGTCCGATTCGAAAATCCAAGTTACGCTTCAAATTAATACGGTATTCCCGAGTTGTGATGTTGCATTACAAGAGTCGGCGGATTAAACGGTGGGCATATTCTAGATATTGACTATAAAGAATATCCATACCTTCAC